>PVKA01003528.1:0-108779 GCA_004027165.1 Ctenomys sociabilis
TTTTTAATACTTTTAGTCAGGGTCTCAATAAGCCACGAATTAGGCTCTGCTCAGCCTTGTGACTCTCCTGCCTCAGGCTGCCAGTGTGCTGGAAAGAAAACCAAAACTCTTAACTAAACCAAGATAAGTGTCACTTAAAAATAATGCCATCTTCACTATACAGAAACACAAGAGCACCAAAAACAAGCACAGTTAATACTGATAGGTGATATGTACTGAGGGCCTGAGGTGTCCCTGGAGCTCCGGGTCCTCCATATTTTGTCCTCATCCTCACACCAATCTAGTAAGCTAGCAGCATTTCTCTAACTTTACAGATGAGAAAGCTGAGGTTCAGAAAGGTTGCACAGTTACCCCAAGTCACTCAAGAGTACATTCACACCTGGCAGTCTGAATGCAGAGTACCTCTCTGGAATGTGGTCCTGCTATCCACAGTTAGTGTCATTTGTCTATTGATCAGTCCTCCTCAGGGCTTAGAAGATTTGCCCAGGGTCCTGTGCAGCATGACTGAGCATTCAGTCCAGGAAGCCGTGCCCCATAGCTGTGTCCTTTCCCCTGTGGCTTTAGGCTGGATACATGCTGAAGGAGAAGGAAACAAAGCAAGAAATGCACTAGTGCAAGGTGCACTTTCCATTTGTTTTCTTCTTTGTCTCAGTTCTCTACAGGGTGAGCCCAGTCGTGCCTCCCGCTGTGTGCCTTGGTTCTACTGGGGACTTTGTCAGAGGTGATGAGGCCTGGGGCTGAAGAGGGCCTGAAAGATGCGGGGTGACTCACTCACCTCCACAGACTCTCCACAGACTCTCACAGCACTGGCTGGTGGCATTGCCTGATGGCTGGACTCCTAGACGAACCGTAACCGGCAACCACTATACACTTGGGGAATTCTTTTCGAAAACAACAATTTGAAAGCAGAACTGGAAAAAGTCAGAAGGTTAGCCAGTATTTATGCTGAGATTTTTCAACATCTGTATCTCAGCCTCCCAAGGAGACACCAATCACAGTAACAGAAGTGGATATTACCTTCGACAGCATATTTCAGCAGGCTCTTTCTGCATAACTGCCAGGCCCACGTCTTGTCTTACAGGTGCCTCAGGAGTTTTGTGAGTCTCCAATGCCTTGCATTTGTGTCTTACCCCTCTGGCCTCCAGAAATTAAACCTATAGGGTTGCCTCCCTTCTTGGTATGTTTCTCAAAGATATGGATGAGCTGGACCCCAGCAAGCCTCCTTCTGCCAAAAGCTGGGCTCTTTGCCACCAGAATTAGGATATGCCTTCCTCCACACTTTGATTGCTTGTACCTTGACACCTGGGTCCATGCCAGCAATCCTTGTGTCTCCAGAAGCCACTCGTGAGGAACCCTTGCTGATGCACCCACCCTTCTCTCCTGGAGCTGGGCTTGGGCAGAGAGCTGAGAACTGTTTCAGCACCCCCTTCGTCTGTGCTCTAGTCTCCCTCCCAGGAGACTCCTTGACCTCCTGACTGTGAATTCGCCCAAAGTAGGTGAGTAGGTGCAAAGCCCCCTGCTCACAACTGGGAACCCAGTGTTTGCTCGGATGCTACCTCCTCTGATAAACACCATCATGTAAAATTATTGGATATCTCTGAAAGAGTAAGGCTGTGTGATAAGAAAGAAAAGTGACATAGAAAATCATTAAGTGTGCAATTGCACACTTATCTAAATGTTGTTCTTTTATTTTAGAAAATAGAGTCCAGGAAAGAAGATTTCTCCTGCCTTTTTGGAGCCACTGACCAGTACAGGGAAACACGGATGGACCGAGGGCCCTGGAAGTCATGCCCCTGTGAATGTGATGGTGTGGGTACAGCCTGAGGGACAGGGAGACACAAGGCTGTTGCTTAACCTGAAATGTGAACGAATCACTGAACTTCTGAGCCTTTTATCAGTCTTCATGTTAAACAGGGATAATTACATCATTCTGATGGGTTGTTCGAGTGCAGTGTAATATCTCTGTTTCTTTAAATTGCAAGTGTCAAAAAGGAAATTAAAAATTACAAGTGTCAAAATACAGTTGTAATATTTCTTCCAAGGAAAAACTAGAATAGAAGTTGAAGTGGGGTAAGGGTGAGGAGACTGAGAAAAGCTGTCTCTAACTGCTGCAGCACGTAGTCCGTGCATCAAGCTAGACAAGGGAAGCTGAAGGAATGTGAAAAGCAGCAGAGACATTCTTTACCTAGATTGAGATCTCCTCAGGAATCCTAGATACGCTTTCAAAAGCTCCAGTGCATCTCTGGCATGATATCAGAGATGTTCCTGTTTAATACCCTGCAGAAACCCAAGGTAAAGGAGCTTTGGGAGAAGAAATGTTGAGCTGATAAATTTCAATGCCTCCCAGATTTCCTAGCCTAAGACCTGGGGGTGGGGGTTGCAAGTGTGAGCCCACATGGGAAAGATTCAAAGTGTGAGCTCCACCAAGCTGGCAAAAACTCCTCCTTCTCCAGCTGCTGAGCTCTTCTTGCCCTGGTCTGGTTTTGTGCAACACTTTCCCCCCTTATGCAGTACACAGAGATTTTTCTCTTTGACTAGAAGCTGCAGGCAACTCAATGTTTTAACCTTTCAATCAGGAGCAATGGTGGAAAAATTCCTTTGGAAAGAGCCAGTGTGAGAGACCAGGTAAAAGTTTGGGGATGTCATGAGTTTGATAATAAGATTAAGTTGCTTTGTAGGAGCTATTAAAATTATCTAGTGTAGGGTTTGAATATTAAAGATAAGCAACTTAACCACCTGTAAGAGGTGTTCGTTTGTTTGTTTGGGGGGAGTGCTGGAAATTGAACCCAGGGACTCTCCCTTGCTAGTGCCCCCTCAACCCTGCTAAGTTACATCCCCAGCCTGCCCTACACGCACACACACACACACACACACACACACACACACACACACACACCACAACTTTTAAATTTTTTACTTTAAGACAAGGTTTTACTCAGTTGTCCAGGCTGGAATTGAACTTTTGATCTTCCTGCTTGAGGAGCTGGGAGTGCGGGCATGGGCCACTACACCCAGCAAGGATGCTTGTTTAAAGTGACGCAACAAACGCTTCCTTAAAGCTTCTGGTGGAAGCACTGGGCCTCCAGAAAGAGTTCAGAGGGGAAAGTATTTCAGTTGTGAATGTTGCAAGAGAAGGCATTTTAAAAATGCAGAGTCACTGGTGCCCTGGAACATCAGGCACTGCCCTAGTCCTCCCTGGTAAGCATAACGGGTGGCATCTCGAAGCCCCTATGGAGGAGTTCTCAACAAATGGGAAAACCACTTTGACAGTGGGAATTCCAACTTCAGTGACGCAGCACTAAGGCATTCCGAGTGAACCCCCCACTCCCAAGCTGCACACATGCATAATTATGACCACAGAGTCCGGGGCAGCTGGAGCTTGGGAAGTTCAGTCCTTCCTTTATGCCTCACTCAAAGGGCTAGTTCCTTTAAGTTGTGTAAGTGCATTTCACAATCTTGAGAGGTGGGAATACGGAAGTGTAGGGATGAGAAATAAAGAACACGCTAGGGTATTATTCTCGTTAGAATCTTTACCACAGGTCTCTGTGCTGAGGTGTAGGACCTCAAGTTTTAACACAAAAGAGCCTTGGATGAAATCCTGCAGTTTCCTCCCACAAGTAGTTAACATTTAGAAAAATCTTCAGGGTAAGCACAATTCCTGTCATACAGGAGAGCGAGAAATGGTTGGCTCTCAGGCACCTTACATGCAGTCTGAGAAACTTAGGCCTAATTTTCCTGGTTCTTTTCAGATCACACCACAAACAGCTGCCTAACACACAGGCAAGGCTGGCCTCAGGAAACACAGACGTATGTCTAGTATGTAATGGGAAGTTTGCTTTGGCAGATCCGGGACAGCGCCATTTGTCTGCGGAGGTACTGCCTGTCTTGCATCGTAGCAGATTTAAGAGGGTGGAGTATTTTTCTTTGAGGTCAAGGTTGGCACAGAAAACTTCCTCACTGAAATTTTCTGCCAGATTGAGTTTTCTTTTCTTGCAGTATTCCACCTCCCACCCTCCACCCTGAATCTTGGCATCTTTGATCAAGTGTGTAGCATTTTGGCCGATGTTCCAATGTTCCGGAGGTGATATCTGTTCCTTCCTGATGTGGTGGATGCAAAGATAGGATTTTTCTTAAGTGAAATTTACAAGCACGGTTTTCTCCTTGACAGGAACAAAGAGCCGCAGAGATTTCCTAGGGAGAGAAAAAAGCTTCCAGATGCACAGCTCAAATATGAGCATCGCCCCACCCCACCAGCAACACCACCTCTGACATTTTTTAATTTTCATAATTACACCGGACACATTTGCCCCAAAGCGAGCCCACTGTTTTTTTTTTTTTTAACAAGATTTCACTAAAATTTCCAGGTCACAAATGCATCTGTGTCTCTCCTGCCCGAGCTCTGGTCAACATTTATCTTTCCTAAAGCTGTCCCCTCTGAGTTCCTGAGTGCCAACTCTGCCTAGAGACTAAAGAAAATAGAAGCGCCTTTATGCTTCTCTGGGGTTCCTTAGCTGGAATGGAACAGGCTGTAGGATAATCAAAGAAAAGATAAATGAATAAAACTTCATAAACTCTTGAACTTTTAGGGAATTACTTTTGATTGTCTTCAGGTAAAGGGCTACTGAGGCACAAATAACCACTATCAAATAGACTTAAAAAGTTCCACTCCCGCATCACAGTTCTATATTTTTTAAACTCATTAAAATATTCTAACTGGTATCATTATCTATTCTAGAAAAGTGTTTTCCAGGACTAAATTCATAAGACCTATAATGTAAAAATATTCTCACATGATAAGCAGAATTGTGTTTCAGAGATATTTAGGTCCCAGGTGGAAAATCACCATCAGCCACATCATTTGCAAAAACATTGTAGAAAAGAAGTTACTTGTATTTCAGTATGAAAACATTTCTCTTTTGCATCTTAGACCATGTCTTAAGAAATCCTTTTGGCTATATTACTTTGCTTTTTTTTTTTTTAAATGTATTTGGTACAGGGTCTCATTGTACGCATCAGGCTTGTACTGACCTCCTGTTTTCACCCTCCCCAATGCTTGGATTACAGGCATGCGCCACCAGGCCTGGCCTCAGCATGCTCAGGGGCTGGGGCCAGCGCAGCATGTGGTACAGGAGACAGAACGCTGGTCTCTCCGGGTGCTTCAGTTGGCACTCGTTTTCAAAGAAACATGGAAACATTAAATGCAGGTAAAGACTTGAGTTCGTTTTAACTCTAACAGAGATGACACTAACATCTATGTGAAAAAGGCCCTTCCTCAGGGGGTCTGGGGCTGGATCACTGCTCTGCGTCTTTCCTGTGCTCCCAAGAGATGAAGCATCACAGGCCCGCAGCTCATTCTAAGGGGGAATCTGTAGACCTGGGCCTCCCCACCAGGGATGACATACACGGGCGCTGGTCTCATACAAGCCTCAGGAGCACCAAGGATATAGCTGGGGACAGAACCCTCTAGATGTATCCTTGTCACATTTTTACAGTGTACTCCATACTTCAATCTATTTAGAAAATAAGCTAATCCCTCCTAAATTCAAAACTCTGACTTCTATTTAACACAAGATCATACAATTTAAACAAGTAATTTCAAAAAAATCTAATAACTGTGCCCTGATCATTACCTCTTTAAGGATTGTAAGGTTTTCCTTTGTTAGAAAATATTATTCGTCTTATTTTTTATTTAAAAAAATTTCAAACCTATAGACAAGTCAGAAAACTAACATAAAACTTTAAACCCATCTAAATTTACAGATAAGCACACTGCTGTACTTTCTTTCCCTATCCCCAGTGTATTTATATACATCTATGAGAAACAGTTATTTAGTTTATTCTAATATTTTTGTACAGCTTGAAAGTCAATTTCACATTCCCATTGCTTCTTATCAGCTTATCATCTGTCTCCACTGACGGTTCCAGCCACTAACTGAATTATTGACCAAGAGGGCCCTTGTGTGTTCAGGAAACCAGGCAACTTGGAATTTCCCAGAATTTACAAGATTAGATTTAAGGAGGAGAAAGTGAACGGATGGAAACCTATACCCATCGCTGAAAACCTTCAATGGTTTCCCCTCAAGTACATCCAGTCACCTTGCTCGGCTCTAGTGGTGGCGAGCATTTCAGAGCTCTCAATAGAATAAACAACACCCTGTGGCATGCGTGCCAAAGGTTCGCCATGACTGTGCACACCGGCCTTAAGGAACTGTGAGATCACCACACTGAGGTGACCTCAAAGAGAGATTCTGAGACAGAAAGCAGAAAAGAGCATTACAAAGCCAAACACAGGCGCTAGGGATTTGGCTCAGCAGTAGGACACCTGCCTAGCAAGCTGGAAGCCCTGGGCTTGGTCTTCAGCACCAAAATCAAAAAATAAACCTCAACTAAAAACAGTTACAAAAAAGACAACAACGAATTGCAAGTAGCAGGTAAGTTTGTTTCTTTGGGAGTTCCTCTCCAGTCAGTGAGTTTTTAACATCCGGGTGGAAAAGACAGAGGTTCAGAGTATTCCAGTGTGATTAAAATTATGGCCTCTGTGAAATCGTGATGGTCCGATGAGCTATATTAATGCTTGCTTAATGTGTACCTGATCTCACCTTTCCATTTCCAAATAGCCAGAGATTAACCCCCCCTCAGAAGGCCTTAATGGGGCTGGGGAGATGGTTTAGGGGCCTGGGAGATTGCTCAGTAGAATAAGTGCTTGCCTGGCAAGCACAAGAACCTGAGTTCAATCCCCAGTTTCACAAAAAGAAGAAGAAGGCCTTAAAAGACAACTTCTGAACAAGGTAGGTGCCTGCCTATAATTCGCTACAAGGCTGAGGCAGGAAGATCATAAGTTGGAGCCCTGCCTGAGGAACTTAATGACTTAGTGAGTCCCTGTCTCAAAATAAAAGCTGTGAAAACAGAGCTTGAGATGAAGCTGAGTGTGAAGGCTCTGGGTTCTATCTCTAGTATTGCAGAGAAAAAGTAATTTTCTGGAGAACAGCCACAGTGCTCGCCTGATTAGTCTCACCGGTCTTTCGCCCTTTGCACGCTCGGGCCCACTACCTGCTGCTCGGCTCCATGCGGTGTGGGCTCTGTCTTCCCTCAGATGTTTCTGCTGAGGTTTCCCAGCCCAGGCCTCAGGACAATGAGACCTGTGGAAGAGCAGCATCAACAGAAATGCTGCACAAAGAGCAAACATAGACACCTAGCTACTGGCTCTGTCAGAACTAAGACGTGCATGTCCTACTTCAGATTCTCCCCAGGCTCCCAACAGTGTGAACATGGTATAGAAGGACTGGATCCTGTCAGTGGAAATGTAAGCCCACTTGCCCCATCTATCCATAAGAAGGAATCTTTCCTTCCTTCCTTATTTCCTTCCTTCCTGTGTCTGTTCCGTATCCTGCCTCAGAAGTGACCTCATTCCAGAGAGAATGACAGCGGATATTAGGCTATTTTCTGTTGCTATAACAAAACACCTAAGGCAGGAAACTTTAAACAAGGAAAGAGGGTTGCCTAGTTTATGATTTCTGAAGCTGAAAGGTCGGGATTGAGCTCTCCATCAGTTTAGCCAGCTTAGCAGCTTTCCAACATAGCAGATGGCATCAGGGTAGGGAAAGAGAGAGATCACATGGCAAGACGAAAACCAAAGGAGGATTCCAGGGTCAGGCTTGTTCTTTTATATCTGAAAACTTGGCCAGCTGACATGGGCCAGCAGACTAAGTGCCTGCTCAGGAAGCACAGGGCCCAGGGTTCTATGCACAGCACCACGTGCTGTGTTGGCCCCACCCCCTCGCTTGCTGAGCTGGCCACCTAGACCAGGCATAGTGGCTGAAATCAGGAGGATCACTGTAAGTCTGAGCTGCATAGTGGGACCCTGTACCAAATAAATAATAATAATAACAATAATAATAAATATGAAAACTTACCCAAGAATCCAAAAATAAATTTCCTAAGAGGGCTGGGCTCCCAGTGACTAATTTCCTTGAACTAAGCCTGCTTCTTAAAGGTTCCCCTTTCAGTTTCACCACATTGAGAATCAAGGTTTCAACACATACACCATGGGAAACAAACCACACCCAAAACATCATAGTTGAACCATCAGTTCTGCTCAGGATCCAGGCATGGTGGTATATACCTGTGATGCTAACACTCAGATGGCTGAGGCAGGAGGATCTCAAGGAATTCAAAATCATCCTGAGCTACATAGCTGGTTCAAGCCTAGCGTGGATTACATAGTGAGACTCTGTTTAAGAAAATCAATAATAATTAATAAATAAATCATCCTCAAGAGAATGTGAATCTAAATTGTGAGGATGGACTAAGTTCTCAGTGACAAGAGATACTGGGTTGAACCAATTTTTGTTTCAAGTCCTTCTTGTATATTTTTTTCTTTTATAGCATGCAACTAGATCTCCTTAGATTTCTGGCATGGTTATCACTAATAGAACAAACAATAATTATGAATGAAAATGTATTTATATTTTCATACATAGAAAAGCCTATGCTATTGCCATGTTGGTAATTTTTTTCCCCAATAGTTTAGAACCTTAGGCACATACTTCCTTCACATTCCTAGGCAAACTATTCAAGTGCATCTTCTTGACCACCTGCACTGTTACCTCCCCGCAGTGGGCTCTACCCCAGGAGCAGAAATGAGCTTGAGTAGAAAGGCCACAGCACCCCATTTCTGCCCTTCGGTGCAGCCCCACCACATGCTGCACCCACCACAGCAGCATCCCAGCTACTTCAAAAACTGCAGACTTTGTCCCCGCAAAACACCTTGTTGCACTTACGTAAAATGATTCCAGCTCCTTCAAATGTTCCGCAGTGGTCTCTTTCCAAGCCTCACTAGTCCACAGTAGCATATGGCAATAGATTTTTGTACTTCAGAACATGTTTTAAAGGAACTGCCAGAAAAGAAGTACTCTGAATAAAGGAAATGCTTTTCCTTCTTTTTTCTTTGTCTTACTTGTTTTTGTTTAAGAAAATCACAATGAGGCCAAATAGTACCAACAACAAAATCTAGGGGAAAGTTTGTCTAGGCTAGACATTTTAGCAGACATTGGAAAAATTATTTTTCACATAAAAATTTGTCTCAATGATGCAGAATTTATAACTTCTAAAACTTGAAAACAAAAGTTTTATCCCCCAAATTGGAATTCCTTTGCAGCAAAAATGATTAGTAAAACTTGAAAAGACTCAGATCCTCTTGGATTGAATTCTTACATATGCTACAGGACAACAGCTCCAATTACTGACTTGCTAATAAATGGATACTGAGAAAATGTGACAGTATCTTGACATCTTTTCAACTAAATTTATCAAATTAATAGCAAAATGATTTATAAATTTAGAATAAAGCACAACACTATATGAATAGCTCAATTAATAGCTGCTTGGATAACTGTTTTTATAAAATTCATGGGGTTATATTAAATGGAGTGTTTTTATTTTGTTTGTTTTGGCCAAGCCAATCGTATAGTGCTTCTGGGGCAGCTTGCATGGTCTGTCGACTAGAACCCAACTCTGCGAAAAAGGACACCATATTGATCACTTTCAGCTACTTGGTAGGAAGCAAATGTTCAAGGCTGAAAAGTGAAGATCCTTCTAAAGCACTGTTTTCAAACTCTTGATTTGCAATTCATTAATGGCCATGAAATCAATTTAAGGGGTTGCATGCAGGACTTTTCACAAATTTATTTACTTGGAAGAGGGCTTCATCATGCAGCTCGCACTCCTAGTGATCCTCCTGTCTCAGCCTCCTGCAATGGGATTACAGGTATACACCACCACGTCTGGTTTGGTGGCCAGCTCAGCGCAGGGTCTGCAGGACATGCGGTATCAGGTCTTTGCGCTTGCCACACAGGCACTTGGCCTGCCAAGCTATCTCCCCAGGCCCTGGGACTTTTATTAACTGAATAGAACTTTTTTCAAAAAACCGCAAACATAGTAAGAATAAACACTAAAAGCTAAATTTTGTGAAACTTAGATTTTATTTTATATAGTAATATATCAATAAATATGTACATACATATGTGTATTATATGTAAATTGCTAGATATACATGAAGTGTATATATTTATAACATGTGTACATCATAAAATATATTTTTACTGCATACCACAGTCAAAATAATTTAAAAGCTGCTGCTCTAATGGTAATAGGTAAAAACCACAACCATCAAGTGCTCTCCCACTGATGGAAAGCATTTAAGTAAATACTATTTCCTTTATTTGGTTTCAGATTGCCTTCCCAATATGTTACTTACTTCAACCAGTCATGAAAATTTTACAAGTCAGCTCTGTCTGACAAACCTCAATGTCCCAAAGCCACCCTTTTCACTATAGAACACAATGCATAAGCATGTACTCACATACACACACACACACACACACACACACACACACACCATTCAAATGCACGTGACCCATACAACCATTTGTCCATACCTAGACTTCAGGGCTGAAGCAGAGATAATAAACCATTAAGTATGTGGGGTTCCTTGATAGCTCTCTGTAACATCATCTCAGTCTTCCATTCAAGAAGCACAGACAAGCTGGCAGGGATTATAGACGTGCAAGTGGATGCATTCCTGCAATCTCAGCACTGTAGGAGAATGAGATAAAAGATCACAAGTTCAATCCCAGCCTGGGCAACTTTTGATTTAGCTTGTATCTAGCTGTCCTGAAACCCTTATGAGGTCCTAAGTGGGGCTTTTCCAGAGGGGGCTGAATCTAGACTGTGTGACAATGGAATTGATTCATGGCACAGTGCACAGACTCAAGGGCACGTGAATTAAAGGTGTGCTTGAAACCCACCCTAAGCAGCCCAGATAAGATAAAAGGGGCAGAAAGAGCTGCAGTGAGCCCTTCCCGGCTCGCTCTTGCCACCTTCTGCCTGCCATGAACTGGTTCTCCTCTCTGATCCCCCTCCGTCAAGCCACTCTGCCTCAGAGCCAACTGATCGTGGACTGTAGCTTCTACAAACTGTGAGCTAAACAACCTTGTTCTCCTTTAACTTTTGGTTTTGGGTATTTTGTCTCAGCAATGAGAAAAGTAGCCAGGGCAAAGAGCAGGTCTCAAAATAAAATCCAAAAGCAGCTAAGAATATAGCTCAGTGCAAAGGCCTAGAGTGCAACCTCCACTTCTAGGAGGAAAAAAGTTGAAAGTGAGAAGTTAGTGACCATGGTCAGGATAAACTTAAATTCACTTTAAAAAGTTTTTAAAGAAGAAGGAACAGAACAAAGTAAATCACTTGCAAATTTCAATTACTTTCACTAATTGCATAGTTTTGAGGTACACTTCACAACTGTTATTGAGGAAAAGTAGCTGAGAATTGTGACAGAGGGTTGAGAGTACAAATTTCTACCCCCATCCCTCTTCGAAAACTGAATACAGTTTTACACACAACTGGCCAATTTGGTTTCTGATACAAATATCATCCCAAGTACCAAACTCAAAGTAGCCTGCCTAGGAATAGCACATCAGAAAGGTCAGGCCAGGGAATGGTCATGATTAAGAAAAACCCCTGCTATGCATTCATTATGAATACTTTCCCTCCAGGGTCTCTTCTTTGTTGGAGTAAATTATGAAACATAGTCTGATTCTTTCTTCATAGTTTTGGATTTGTTTGTTCTCCTCTTAGAACATTAGATAAAGAATGAGTTTGTGGTTTGAAGGCTTATGGACGTTAAGAACAGATCCAGATAGCTAAAAAAGAAAATTCCCATATTTCAAAACACAAACTTCATCTGTCTTTGATAGAGAAGGGAAATTCAAGGAACTCCAGGGGTCACCAAAGTCATTGTTAGTGGCATTAGTGGCAAAGCGTACTAGTGACATGGGTCAGGAAAGCCTGGTGGCTCTCAGGTTCTGCACTGTCCTGGTCTTTGGTCTGGAATGAAGTAGGCTGCATCCTGAGAGGGTAATAAACCATTAGCTATGTGGGGTTCTTTGACAGCTCTAATTAACATCATCTCAGTCTTCCATTCAAGAAGCACAGACAAACTTGCAGGGATTATAGATGTGCAAGTGGATTCATTCCTGTAATCTCAGCACTGTAGGAAAATAGATAAGAGATCACAAGTTTAAGCCCAGCCTGGGCAACTTTTGACTTAGAAGACTATTATAGCTTGTATCTAGATGTCCTTCTCTAGTTGAAAAGTGGTTCTCAGAGTGAAGAATGTCAGGTCTGGTGACCAGGACTTCATTTGAAGAAGAGATAACAAAAGAGAAATGGCAAGTTAACAAGATCCTGTCTCAAAATTTAAAAGGCCTAGTACTAAATTTAAAATTTAAGTATCTCACTGTAAAGACCTCAGTACTATGGGGGTGGGAGAATCTCAAAATACTACCAAGGGCTGCTTCATGTTTCATGTAGTTAGCCAGCATTTAAGTTATGGGCACACAGAACACAAAGGTAGATTTCGCCAATCCTTCTCTCAAAATATATACTCCAGCACAGAAAAAAGTTCATATACAATGGTTATGACACAGTACTCAAGGGGAACGGTGTCGGAATAAACTGATGCCAGAGCTAAGAAAAGTAGGGATTCGTTTTGCCTGAGGCTTGAGCTGACACACAGGTGGGCTTTGGGGGCTCATCCAGGAGCCAGGTCAGGTGTGAAGATAACCACCTGGGTCAGCAGTTGACTTGACAGACCAAGTGTCATTAAGTGAAAGACTTGTGAAATTCCTAGGGAGCCTCTTACTTCGATGCAGCTGCTGTTTCCGTAGGCAGAAGGCTGGATGCTGCATCTCTGTATTTCTAGATAACCCCCAGGTGACACCGTGCTACATTGGCAGGGACCACACTGTGAGGAGCAGATGTCTGAAAATGCACAAAGATTTCACAGTAGAGAGTGGATTTTAATCTCAGCTCCATCTACAGCTGGTGATTTGGGGGTGAGTTCCCGAGCTTTGACTTCCTGTTCAGTGAAGATAGTTGTAATGTTAAATACTTTACAGTTTTCAAACGTTGGCTAAGAATGTAAACATAATACTCAGAGACAAAATAAAAGTTCAATCAAAATTAACTTTTCTTTTCGTCTTAAGTATACAATGTGTGATTGCTTTTAAAATAAATTTGGCTCCAAAAAACAAAATTTACTTAGAAAGCCGTATGAATCCACTAAAAATCTCATGACCTTTTTTCAAAGTAAGTATCATTGATATAAATTTGTTTTTATAGCATATTAAGGCATTAAGCTTTTCCCTAAGGCAATAACAAAACAATGGCTGAGTCAAATAAGAAACAGGAAGAATTATGCCAACTCCCATAACCTAACCACTAACCCTCAACCTTTCCCTTAATAAAGTAATTCAACTGATGGGTGAAACACGGGCAATTTTGGAACTTCCCAATATAGCCAAGAGAAAAAAAATCTGTAGTAATGCAGTTTCATACACCTAAACTTCTTTAATGTACTTATGAACAGACCATCTGAAATAAGCAGTAACCACAGTTGTATAGGCTTTACTGCTTCATTTTTTCATATACAATGTCATCTGATCCTCAGAAAAATTGTGACTGAAAAGAAGGTCAGGTTAGGAACTGCAGGGAGTAGAGGCACGTGTCTGCAGTCCCAACACTTGGGAGGCTGAAGCAGAAAAATAACAGCAAGTTGGAGGCCAGCCTGGGCTACACAGTGAGTTCAGTGACAGCCTGGACCACACAGCGAGACCTCATCTCAAAAATCAACAGCAAAAAAAGGGAATTAAGTGACATGCTGTTCTTTATGCAAAATTCTTTTTTTTTTTTTTTTTTTTTTTTTTTTTTTTTGCAGAACCAGGAATTGAACTCAGGCCCTTGTGCTTGCCAGGCAAGCACTTATTCTACCAAACTATCTCCCCAGTAAAATTCTTAAGTAATAGAAACAGCCCTGCCCCAGAGAGCCGGCCCCAGGAATCTGTAGATTTGCTTTGCCAGGGTAGAAGATGGGTGGGAAAGGAGGTAGGGCTGGGCAGAACAGCCCATGAACAGAAGTTCATGCAGGGGTAGAACAACCAGTGGAGAAGCCCTGAGGGCAAAAAGTTCCTTTTGTGTCTGGTCAACTGTGGCTTCAAAGATTTAGTGCTCATATTCTTGGTGACATTTGTTAGCTGCCATTAAGCAAATTATTTTGGAGGAGGAACAGAATCTCACATGACTTATTTTTTGAATGTGTTGGCAAATGCACAAGTTGCATTTTTGGGATTCACCCAATGCTTTTCCAGATTTCTATGTTTTTTTTTTGTTGTTGTTGTTTTCTGGCTTCAGTTTTTTTTTTTTTTTTCCTGTTTTCTCTATTGTCTAATGATAATATTCTACTTTAAAGAAGTTTGGCAAACTATTAAAACACTTGTAGGAAATTCAGATTTCCTTTTTTTTTCTGCCTGCATCTTAGTATTTATCAAAACCTGGAAAGCCTAAAATCGTTTTGGGGAAAGGTTTTTTTGTTGTTGTTGTTTTGTTTTGTTTTTTTTTAGGTGGTACTGGGAATTGAACTCAGGACCCTGTGCTTGCAAGGCAAGCGGTTATTCTACTGAGCAATTTCCCCAGCCCCCTAAAATCATTTTGACAAAAAAAATTTATGTAATGAGATCAATGCTTTGCATTTTAGATTAGCTATTCTGTGCAGTGTGGCAATGGTTTTATCCTCAGATGAAGTATACACCCAACCGAACTGAAAAATGAACTAAGAAAAGGCAAGTAATTTAGCTTTAGGAAACTTAGCATATGCTACTATAGGAGAAGACAGTTGACTCCATACGCTGTCATCCAGGGATTTTAATTATTACTTTTAGACTCAGTGATCATAGATATTTATAAAAATGACAGAAAGGAGCAGCAAGCTTCCTTCCACATGTGTAGCTACTCTTGATAAACATTCATTGGGCACAGCTGAATATGCTATAGATTAAGGGATCACCTCAAGGAAGTGACATTTCAGTACTTTCTCAAACATCTTCTGATCAGGAAATGATCTACTCTTCTCTTTGGAGTTGAATATTTCATTATATTCTTTGGAATGTCTTTGAAATTAATAATTCATTATAAAATGATGTGTTTCTCCCCTGTAGTATCAAATTCCTTGAAGGCTGGAACCATAACTTGGTCATTCTTTTGTTTCTATACTCTACCTTGCTTATGGGCACTCATTAAACATATGCAATTTTAAGCTGTTCCATTAAATTACTGAGAGAATGTGATGAACTACCCTAGCTAACAGAATTTATTAGATAAACATGTTTCATTCTAAATTGTCTTGCTCTTTGGGACCAAATATGAGAGTGGAGTGAAGAGGCAATCCATCTTTTGGAAAGAATATAGCTGCTTACCTTCAGCTTTAAAGAGGAAAGAAAACAAAAATTTTTTTGAACGTTTTTCTTCTTATAATGACAGCTCTGACCCTATTTGAGAGCTCACAGTTGTTACAAAGCAATAAAACTGGTCACAAATTCATAGGTGCCCACAGGGCAGCCCTTGTCAAAGCTTAAATTTCAAGTAAGTTATATGTGTCATCAGTTTGGATTTACAAAAGCAATGAAATTCCTCAAAATCACAAATACCAGCTGACTGAAATGAACTTGTCTTTCTGAAAAGCATCAGATACCCAGACAATGGAAGCCTTTCTAAATTTGAAACTAGTAGTGGGACATTTGTTTCTATAACTTATCTATTTCTTCCACAACCTATAATAACTTGACAAAAATAAATGATTTCTTAAAAGCAAGTACTATTAGGATCATATTTTAGAATAGGACTGGCCCGATAATCTTTATTTTCTTTTTTTTACACTCAGCATATCCCCATCTATTTTGTCAGCCATGCCAGGATAACTTAATAACTAAACTAGGTTAGCTGGAACCCAATAAAAAGTAAGTCAAAAAACAAGATTATACTGAGAACTGCCCAGCTGTAACAGTTTATATTTCTGAGCCAGCGAAGAGCCACAGGTGGTACAATTGAATCTAGGATCATCTGATGTGTTTATAGAATCTGATTCCACCAGTGGTGTGATGGTAAATGTTTAACAACTAGCTCTCACAAGAGAAGAGAGCCATGATTTATGGTGTTTGTTGGTTTCCTCAGTATACTGCCCCTACCACAGCTATTTTTGAGTTGTCAATGTGAAGTCACTGAACTAGGTATTGGAAAGAACGGAGCAGTTGGCACCCAGAACTTGATGGGTGCTGGGTGCTGGGTGCTGGGTGCTGGCTCCGTTACACCTCTCAGTAAAGACTTCACAGTGTGAGATCTTTTCACAGAACTTCTTAAGGACACCTTCCTGGTTGGATCTGATGTAATGGTTGACATACAGAAAAGAGGAATTGTATGACTGGGTTTAATATTTAAACCCCTTATAGAATAATAGAGATGACATTCCAGAGCTTTGGTAAAAGAGATGCATGTTACCATTATTTTTCTAGATTTTAGTCATCTATATGTATTTTTATTAGAAAACATAAATATGTATTATTCTATATTGTTAGGGAGTATGTTACAATGGCCATTTTTTTACATAACTAAAGTATATCTTTCCAGTCAAAAGTCTTTAAATATTATTCTTATCATAGTTCATTAACACTTTGGGAAAATATAGCAATTCCCTATTGTGTTAAGTAATATGTAATAAATAGCATGAAATTCCTTTTGTGTTCTCAGAGGGCATTAAACAGGCTCTGGATGGGTCTGGGAACCACCGCAGTGCACAGAGAAGCTACTTAAATAAATTGAGCTGTGGGAGTCTCCTTTGCCCACTGTTGTGTTCCAAGTATTTAGGTTGGCTTTTGCTGTTCCTCCCATCCTTTCATCCTCACTGCCTGCTGTGAGCTGTCACTTGCTGTCTGAGTGAGGAAGGCCTCTGGCTATTTCATTGCCTTCTTCCCATTTTTAATTTGCTTCTTCTAACCTGCTGAGGGCCAGGAAACAAAGCTGCCAGCCCACCTCCTTGGCCTTCTGTATAAAACGGATTCCGAGAGAGGTCTAGAAAGCTCTCCTCTGGGAAAAGGGCAGCAATTCCAATCTATCAATTTGGACATTTGGTTTCCCTGTAGGAACTTACTGTCTGTGTTTCCTAAAACAAGAAAAAACATGCTAGTGTGGCCGTGATCCCACATAGTTGAACGTGGGGCTGAGATCTCTACTGTCTACAAATTGATTACAGTACCACTGTTGTCTCTCATGATACCATGAAATATTGAAGTACTCTTTCTATCTCAGTACAATACAGAAAGTAGTCCTACCCTTTTTTTTATGTGTTTAATACAGGATCTACAGGGTCTCACTACACAGATCAGGCTCATAGCCATCCTCCTGTTTTACAGCCTCCCCAGCACAGAGATTATAGGTAAGTGCCACTTCACCCACTCTCAATCCAATCTGAGCCCTTAGGTTGGGGACTACATGGTAGGCCAGTATCGGCTTTAATGGCTGAGCTATTGGGCCAGGCCAGTCCTACTCTTTTAATTAGAGTTAGATTCCTGCTATGAAATCTGTTACCTTTCCTCCTATTTGGTATTCTTGCCCACCTCTGATTTGTCAGCTACAGTTTCACAAAGACAATTCTGCTTAAAAATTTTGAGATCTTTCTGACCCAGTGCCCCATATTAGACACAAGTCTACAATTCACCACACTATGGCTAATGCATATATCGAAGTTTCTATCACTGTAATCATGACATAAACATTGCATTGCACAAAAGGCACTCGGGGCCTTCTATGAGAAGGGGCCAATCAATTCCCACTTCTCATAGAAAATCACTGTTCTGCTATTCTACTTCTGAACTTTTGTCTGATAACTTTAGATTATCAGTGATCTGGGAGATGTAGCTATCTTGTATGTATCACAGTCCTCCAATCTATAAAGATACCATAATTTATATGCCTGTTTTTTCTGTTGATGAGCACGTTTTTGGTTTAGAACTGTGATAAGTAGTGCTCTATAAACATTCTTGTCTATGTCTGTATGGGCATATGTTTTCTTCTATGCAAAAATCTGAGAATGGAAATGATGTCAGAGTAGATGAATATTTGTTTTTCCTCAACATTTTGTCATGAGCTTTTCAAGCGTGCACACAAAAACAAGAAAGGAAATGTATAATGGATGACTTTTGTTACAATATATGTTATTTAAATTCTACAAGTAGGGCCGACCAGATAGTTCAGTGGACTGAAGCACCTGCTTAGGCAGAACACAGCAGGCCGAGGTCTAATCCCCATCCTGCCATGCCGGCCCCACCCCTGGGGTGCGCTGAGACTGGACATGGTGGCACACACTTGTAATCACAATGCTTGGGAGGCTGAAAACAGGAGGATCACTACAAGTTCCATCTATGTAGTCAGACCCTGTAGATCATCCTGTACTAAATAATATAAAAAAGAAATAAATAAATGAAAGAAATTCTACAAGTAGCACTTGGCTAATTATATATATATATATATATATATATATATATATATATATCTGTTTCACTTTCTTGATATAGTTCAAAGGAAGTTGCACATGTCAGCATATTTTACCCCATATACTTTGTCATGCATATCACTAACTAGAACTCATATGTTTATAGATTTTTAAGGTATAATTTGTATACATTGGTTCATATCTTTCAGCCATTTAAAAAATTATTATTTTTTATTATTATTTTTATTGAAGAACAAACAGCAATGAGACAGTTTCAAGACAAATTAACAGGACAGATTCGACAAATCAATGCATTGCAAAATGTTTTCATAATGTTTCGGTGTCGTACAAGGTGCATACATGGTTTTATACTTACAGGCATTATTATAGCAGATGTCTCTAATCAGTAAATGAAGAGAGTGCAACTATGTAGCTATCTTATTTCTCTACAGCAAAATTTTTTATTATTGAGTTGCACAAGTTCTTTATGCATTTTGTCAGGCATGCATATTTAAATTTTTCCTCCTAGTCTGTGGATTGCTTTTTCCATTTTCTTAAATGTCTTTTGATGAGAAGAGTTTCTCACTTTCATGATACCTCACTTATAAACCTTATTAATATGTTTGCATCACCTAACGACAATATTTGTCATGAAGAGTTGGTGCCTATACATAGCACTTCTTAATTCTCTTTGCCATGCCAACAGCCACCATGCCCCGAGCAACAAGAAGTTCCTTCAAATTAAGGACCAGTTCAGGAAGAGTCCTGTCAAGTGTAGTCAGAATCTGAAGGCTCCCTCACTAATGAACTACGATGTCTTAGTTACATTTCTTGTTGCTGAGACAAAATACCCAATACCCAAAGTTAAAGGAGGAAAGGTTTATTTCAGCTCACAGTTTTCTAGAGGTTTCAGCACACAGTCAGCTGGCTCCAAGGCAGGGCGGCATGGCAGGGGGGCATTGCAGTGAAGGAAGAGTCCACGGCAAACCAGGGCGGCAGAAGGCAACAAAGCAGCAAAGTAGCAAGCAGCAGTCACCAACCCAGCCTTTGTATTTCATCCAGGTTACCTGCCCCTTACATGGTACCACCCACAGCTGGAGGGTCACCCTTAATCCCAGCATTATACCCTTAATCCCAGTACCATACACTTAATCCCAGTGTCACACCATAGGTGGGGGATCTAATTACAAGCCATAACAAAAATATCCCTTCTAAGACTCTGTCTTGTCTGTCTCTGTCTCTCTCTCTTTCTCTCCCCGTCTTTCAACTTTTCCCCCTCTCGTTCTTCATCCCACAGGTCTTTCTTATCTGTCTTCCTCTCAGAAAGGAAGACAGTGGTTGCTCAGGGCAGGGCTGGAACTCTTGCTGTTTTGGGCTCTGTCACTGAACATCAGTTTTAGAGAGAGCTCTGGCACTTGGTGTGTGGGTGCTTAAAGCTCAGGTTTTACACTTTTTAATATTGTTACTCATAACCAAACCTCTTTTTCATAATTCTAGCTATCTTTAATATTAATTTTCTTGAGACAGGGTCTCACTGTGTGCTTTAAGCTCACTATGTAGTTCTGGCTGGTCTTAAATTCATAGCTATCTTCCTGCCTCAGCTTCCCAAATTATGGCATTATAGGTACACACTGCCTTGCTGGAAAATCTTTATATTAAGCTTGCAAAGCAAAACTAGTTGTACCTAATGCAACTCCTGCCAGGACTGGGCTTTGGCATATAGCACAAACACTTGGCTCATGATCCATTCTTCATCTTCTTTAACCTATGACAGTGGGAAATGTCATATATGTCTCCTCAGCCTTGAATGGAAGAAAACCAATTCTAGATATACAGACTGAATGTGAATTGAAAGTGCTTGGACTTCGGTGTAGCTCTACCACTTTCAGACCTGGGGACTCCATATCCTTGACTCTGCAGTTTATTCCCTGAGTATATGGCCTGTGTAAATCACTATAATTTGCCTAAAATCAGGCAATAAGGTATTTACGTGCCTTTAATGGAGATCACAGCAGTTAACTAATCTACACAAGAAGCTGTATGATTTTTGCAGTTGTTTTGACTTCCTCCCTTTGCCACTTTTGCTGAGAAACTTATCATTTTAATTTATGCAAGTTAGTAATTCTCACTCCACAACTGGTTGACTCCGAAAATGTGCACATTTCATTACATAAAAGTCAGTAAAAAAGATTTTTGCATGAGAATTCTTGGGAAAACATTTTAATCACTTAAAATATCATTAATTTTAAAACTAATTAGACTAAATAAGACTTGGCAAATTCCTACCCTTAAGACAAATTGTTCATATTTTTCTTAATTTGTTTGTACATGTTACCATGGAAACAGTGAAGTCAAAACATATCAGCATTGTTCAGCTCTGGACTTCCTACTATAGATTTGATTAGGTCATGTGGCCCACTCATTTTGAGAATCTGAGAACACAGCCTTGTTTTTTTAATAAAACATGGTCAGCCTTTAGTCATGATCAATGAAGCATTGAGAATTTGATTTCATATATGGTCACTGCCCTTTCTAGTGTGATAACATAATAAAAAAATAAGTCATTACTTCAATTAGTAATTTATATGGCAAATATAATGCCTCTGATTTCATATCTTAATGAATCAAGGCATGACCTTGTACAAGAGATGAAAAAAAAAAATTTAGTAAATGAGACAGGTGGCCTTTTAAACCAAAGCACCAAATAAGGCAATTTCAGGGCTTGTTTCCTTTGCAGATGCACTAATATTATTAACCATCTTCCTGCCCTAGAACATACTGAGAACAATAAGAAAATGCACTTCCTTTTCAACGGGGTGTACCCTTGGCCTTGTAAGTTCGCCTTCTCAAGACCTCTGTTCATGACATGCTTCCTCACAAGACTTTTATCCCCACTAGAGTTCATCTAGAAGGGTATGATTATCACATATATTCTGTTTCCTTTCCTCTAAAGTCTAGTGGAAAAGCATTCCTGGGTGTTTATCTAGTTCGAGTAGGACAGATGTCATGGGGCTAGCAGAGGCTTGCTTATATAAGAACCTCCTCCTTCAGCATGACATAAAGACACACCTTCCATTTCTCTAGTCTTTTCAAACAAAATGAATTGTTGGAATCACCAGAGAATAGTCAGAGATCATTCTATTCCACTCACTAGCAATTACCAGCAAATGAAAAGTGGTTATTATCTTTTTTTTATCTGCATTTTCTTTCTGGACGCCTGCAGAATTTTGAAGCTGACCAATAGGAATAATTTGGCTTTCTGGCCAAAGTTTTATTTAGTTATAGTTCAATCATTTGAACAGCTGCATAATTTTAATGTCTTTGTATTAAAAATGTTCCTACTAGAGCAAACAATGAAATTGTTTCAAGTACAGAAAATACTATCTCTAGGTTTTCTTTTTTGACTCAGTGTGAAAAATTGTGGGGACTTGGTATCTCAATGTACCTTAGGGAGAAATGCAAGCAAGAATGAGGAAAGAATAGACAAGAAGACAAGAGTTGAGTCAGGTGGTAGCCCACGCCTGATTGGCAAAGGACCCTCCACCCTTACAACAGTAGGAACATGTATTTATACTTTTGCAAAGTTAGTGTAACAGGACACAAGGTTGCCTAGTGACTAATAGCTGAAATTGTTCAGACAGGATGTTTTTGCCCAAGACTAAGGTACTGCGAATGCTTTAGGCACCGAGGCCTTGTCCTGCCCTGCCATATATGTCAGGGCTCCCAACAGGAAATATTTTAATAATAGTTTGTAAATATATCTCCTTCCAATAATTAAAATATGAACATTTAACCATATAATTACATTTCATCTCGGTAGAGAGATACCTGTGAAACTAATTTCTACACAGTTCTTGAAACATAGAACACTCTGATCTTAGAGATGCAGTCCCTCCCACAGTACTCAACTTGGAGCACATAGCAGATGCTTGTGGGATGCATCTAGACTGCAGTTACTCTGTCATGTACTGCAGAGATAGATGTGCATTGGGAAAGGAACAACCGTGTCACTGAGCCTGCTTGTCATTGATCTGTTTAAGAGCACAAGCATGGAGCAGCCTCCTTCCCAGTTTTCTTGACTGGTGGTGGAGCGTGCGAGACTGTCCCTTTGCTTTCTGAGGCACAGACCCTCCAAGGAAAGCCTGGACAGATGGGGAGTGTGATTGAAAAGGAGCCCTTGCACTCTGGCTTTAACATCCTTCTCCTCTACTCTAAAAGCAGTACTGTATTTTTTAAGTGTTGGAACTGGCAGCTCCACTGGCCACCGGCTACAGCTAAACAATCCTCTATTCAAATCAGGCAGCCCAAACCCAGATTCAGTGGAACGTTGGGATGGAGCACACAGAGAAGGGCCTCTCTGCTCTTCACCACGCAGAGGGTGAGGGTATGTCAGGCGTCCCAGAGATTCCAGAGGGAAGAATTCAGCAGAGTCCTTATATAGCAGCTATTATACCAGTTTCACAAGGAGGATATGCACAACTAGAGAGAAGAAAAAGTTTACCTTACTTGGCTGCCTGGTGGCTGGGGCCACCAGAGTCTGAACCTTCTCAAATCCCTCATGAGCAGGCTGCCTTGGTCTCTCTTTCTTAATCAGAGCCCTCTTCAACCACACCAGATTTTGTAGCACTAACGTCTCTAAGTAAACACCAGAATAAAATGCTCCTTATAAAGGAGCCAATGTAGGGCTGGAAAAAGAAAGTGAAGGAGGATTTTCAAATTTGGCAAGGCAGGTGGCAGCAAGGTAAAAGGAGAAAGACGAGTGAAAAGGGGGGTTAAAAAAAAAGGAGAATTAGAACCTGGTGATGAGTTTAAGTATTTTTGGACAAATACAAAGCTTGGTTTCCTAGGATGGGCCTTGCCTGCCCATCTTGTAAATTAACTTCTTACAGCAACATAACATACTACACTCATTGTCTGTTGTTCTTTAGCTTGTTTGTTTGAGACAGAATCTCACTATGTAGTTCAGATAGGTCTTGAACTCATTCTGTACCCTAGGCTGGCTTCATACTCCCAACTTCCTGATATCCTCCTGCCTCAGCCTCCCAGGTGCTGGGATTACAACCATGGGCCACCATGCCTGGCCCATACTCTGCTCTATCAACCCAACAAGCTCAGCTGTATTGGTTTCCTAAAGCTGTTGTAACAACAAGTCAAAAACTAAGTGTCTTACAACAATGACAAGGTATTGTCTTATAGTTCTGGAGCCTAAAAGTCCAAACTCAAGGCATTGACAAGTTCAAGCCATCTCTGGTTGCTTTTGAAGCAATCTTTTCCTGCCCCTTCTGGCTTCTGGTGTTTGCCAACCATCCTCAGTATTCTTTGACTTATAGATACATTGACCCAATCACATGAACATCGTTTCCTTCCTTCCCTGGGTGCACTGTCACGAGTATTGAAATTCCCCCGTTAGCAAGGATGCTAGTCCTAACGGTTTAGACCTATTCTAAATGGCCTCATCTTAACTTCAGTGCTTCTGTGATGATCCTATTTCCAAACAATATCACATTCCAGAATAATAAAAGGTTAGAACTTAAATATATCTTTTGAAGGTATGCAGTTCACCCCAGAGCAGTCCCTTGGGTGAAGGGTCTATGCACTCTTCCCATTGCTCTGTGCTTGCCACTGGAGTGGAAGGAAGAGGAAACTCTCAAAGGACATGAAAACCTAAATTGGAGTCAACAGAATATCTGTAGCATCAGAGGTATGCAGACAGAGGTGTCAGGGATTCCTCACCTCTTGAGAACTACCCCACATTGTTTCTGGGATCCACAGGGGGAGGAGGGGACAGGTTCCAAGAACCCCTGCAGATACTAATATCTTTGCATGCACAAGTCACTTATAAAAAGTGATAAATGTTTTGCATACCTGACTCCTATAACTTAAAGGAGGCAAGGTTTATTTCACAGACTGAAAAGATTTCAGCCTGAGGTTGGTTGACTCCAAGCAAAGATGTTCAAGAAGTGAAGCCAGAAGCAGAGAGCCAAAAAGGAGCCAGAGAGGGGGAGGGACACCTCCTCCAAGGACATGACCCCAGCACCCTACTTCCTTCAGAGAAGCGCTCCGTCCTCGCAGCACTTTCAGCTATGAATTCATCAATGGATTAATCTATCTAATGAAGTTAGCACCCATGGTCTAGTCATCCCTCAAAGCCTCAGTCTATTAGACACATGAATCACATGAGGATATTTTTATCTAAACTAACACATCCCTAAACCCTGTATGATTTCAGGTTATACTGAGGGCTTTAGAAAAGAAGCAGAAGCCCTGACAGGGCTAAATAACAAGTTTACCTGTGGGAAACTAGTTCCACGGAGGAGAAAAGTCCCTGAGAAGTTATGAGGAAAGAGGTGACAGGGGGGAGCCTCTGACATTTGAGGAAACCCTTTTCCCTCTCCTTTGTTCTTCCCGGGCTATGTCATTAATTTCTAGGCTGTCTCCATAGCAAAGCACAAAATGC
This sequence comes from Ctenomys sociabilis, assembly GCA_004027165.1. Lineage (NCBI taxonomy): Eukaryota > Metazoa > Chordata > Mammalia > Rodentia > Ctenomyidae > Ctenomys > Ctenomys sociabilis. The sequence continues at coordinate 24,831 of PVKA01003528.1, forward strand.
ACGTTGGTATGTGTAGGGGGGATTATCTGGTGGAGCTGTTTGAGCCGTAGGTATATATATTTTTTTAGCTTTATACACAAGTAAGCACTAAGCACTTAATAATGCTGCTTTCCCCAAAGGTTAAAAGTAATAAGACTGTCTTTGTGCCCCTGCAGTGTGACTTTTCACAGGCTACTGGGAAGGAGAGAGGGGTATTTATCCATATAATTTGCATATTAATGGTTTTTCTAAAAGATTTTTTGAGAACGGAATAAAATACTTCAAGGCATGCTCTGAAGGAACAATGTTTTAATTTTTAAGGTCCAAGTGGCAAGTCGTAAGAAAAGAGAAATTGATTCATTTGAAGTTAATTTCATGTTAACAAGTTTCAGATACCAAGACAGAGGGCAACAAAGAAAGTGTACATACGTTAAGAGAGGGAAAACTTGTATAAGTATTTTACTACTAAATTTACCGAGACATCATGAGATCAATACAAATGACCTGTGGCCTCTACAATTCCAAGAGGGGCTCAAAGTGGTGACCATGAGCTTCCAGACACTGATTAACACAGCAAATTGCTGCTTGGGTCACCTTAGTACCTGAGATTGCTGCACGTGCATTTTCAATCTTTTCTCTGAAGGCCAGCAGTGTAGTGGGTAGTTGGTACAGTCTGACATTTCATAGGACCCCCATACAAAGTAGTACCATCTGTGTAAAAAATCGTATTATTTTTCTTTTCTTGAAGTACATATACATTTTTTGGTGGACTCTATAGTTATAATTCACAATTTCGGTTAACATTATCACACTTCAATGTTTACTAATCCCTGAACGGAATAAGGAAGAAGACATTTCTCTAACATTTTTTCCCCACTAGGTGTGGTGCCTCATATCCATAATCCCAGCGCTAGGGAAGCTGAGACAGGATCATTTTGAGTTTCGACTACAAAGTGAGCTAGCTGAGCTCAAGGCCAGCCTGAGCTCTACAGCAAGACCCTGTTTCAAAGATCAAAATAAAATTTGGTCCCTCCTCCTCTCCTTCCAGCCCTTTCTTTTCCTGATCCTTCTCTTTCCAAAAGCACAACTCATGACTCTCTTTGAGGCCTCCCTAGGCCCCTGACTGCACAGCATCTGGGACCCTGGCTGTGAAGTATCTCAACAATAAAAGCCCCAAGATAAGGCTGGCACGTGCCCGTTGTCAATCCTCTTCATAATAAAAGAAAAGCCCTCGCTCAATTTGTGAGGAATTTCCTGATTTCTATGATTTTTGTTTTCCTTCTGAAGTACACGGCAGAATATTCTCGTGAAGGATGGGATGGGCCACTAGGAGCATGGCCTTTCTCTGAGGTGCTTGCCCCAGCGGGCGAGCCTCCCAGGCAGCTCCCAGAGTGGCCAGGAGGAAGGCTGCTGCTTGCTGAATCACGCTCCCCACATCCTGCTCCCTCCGCTCTGGACTGACCTCACTTGCCCGGGGAGGATGAAATCACCACCTGTGTGGGTTTCGGGATGGCTGGAGTGTAGCCTCCAACGATAGGCTGGTCCACCCCGGCGGGAGGCCGCCCTTCCTGTGTACTTAACCTACCCTCTGGGCAAATCCTGAAGGGGACTTGAAGGTCTCTCACAGCTGCCATCACAGTTTCCATTCCCTTAGTGTTGCTAAAAAAAAAAAATACAGAAAAGAAAAAGAACTTCATGCTTCTCTCTATATTAAACTGTTTTGTGCAGGAGGAGAGACACTAATCCTAAACGTTAGCAATAATAAAAATACAGTGAAAAGTAAAAACCTAATGACAATCATCTTTAGTGAAAAACATGGGTCAAGAAGCCAGGATTATGTGGGTTCATCTTTGACCCAGTGCACGGGGACGTGGCGTTAGCCCAGGTGGACATGTATAAGTCAGTGTGGTAGAGAGCTATGGTATCTCCTTGAATAATTAATCCCTGAATGATCAGTTTACCAAAACAGAGTTGTGTGTGTGTGTGTGTATGACTGACTTAGTGACGGTGGAAGAAGCAGCCTATGTGTAGGTGGTGCCAGCCAGCAGGCTGCTTGCCTGGGTGGAATGAAAAGGGAAAGAAGACCCTCTCACTTTCAGATATCACAAGAAGATGTAGAAGACAGAGACCCCCTAATTTCACAGCCGAGGCTGCCCTCCTGTTCCTGCAGTGCCCCTCTTGCTGCGGGGTGTGGCTTCACTTTCCTTACTTCTTTACTACTCCTTTTTTTTTTGCACTTCATTTTTCTTCACTTCTTTTCTTTCTTCTTTTACTTTAAATAAATGTTTCACTTTCAAGTTCATCAACTGTCCCCGTCCAGTTGTTTGAACAGAACAGCAAGAGCTTGGAACGACTGTACACCACACTGCCCTATGATAAGCCAACCATGTGAATATATATATATATATATATATATATATATATATATATATATATATATATATGGGGGGGGTTTCCTGATACAGTTCATATTCATAATGAAAAGGAGAAGGGAAGGCTAAATTTTGTGGGCAGTTTTTCTTTTCTTTCTTTCTCTTCTTTTTCTGTAGTGAGGATTGAACCTAGGGCCTTGCGCAAGCTGGGCAAGCACTATAACACTGAGCTATATCCCCAGATCTTAAAACGTTTTTGGTACCACACACAGAAAAGAATTGAGGAGGCTGGTCAAATAGCTCAGCAGATTAAAGCATCTGAGCCAGTAGGCATAGGCGGCTGAGGTTCAACCCCTCCCCTTCCCTAACATACAAGAAAAAAAAAAGTAATAAATTGAGGAACAGGCCAAGCTTGGAAGGATAAGAGAATCATGTAATGGCCAGTAGAACAGCGTGCATGATAAAAGAAACCATGGGCACAGAGGCAAAGGCAGGATGACACCAACACAGTTTCTGCTTAGCTTTGATTAAAATCAGAAAAAAAAGTCTAGTGCTGCTTAATCTAAGCTCAACAACAAAATACAGTATTTGGGCATGAAAAGAACTTTTTAAAAAGTATACCCACTGGAATGGTGTATTAATATCTCTTTTGAAACCATTCGGATATAGAGTCATTCAGATAAATTGAATCTTCTATCTCAACAGGTCATAATGCCCAACCTGAAGCCCACATTACCTACAAGCCCCTTGAACTGCACACAGTGGTATGTTGGATTCTCACCCCACCCAAACTGAGGAGCTTGATTTTCTTCCTTCCCATTTCAGAGCCACATGCATCAGCACCCTCACCTAGGCTCCGAGTCAGACGCACAGGGCAACAAGGGCATTGGCAGAGACTCAAATCAGTGATGTTGACTTGGCACCTGTTAGGCTGTAGGCATCGCATTGGTAAGATAGGGGCCCTGCCCTCAGAGAGGAGAAGATGTGTAAGGAAATCAATTACAACACAACACCCTTAGTGCCTTAACGCCCTATAGACTCACAGGAAGGAGGAGGAAGTGATTAACTCCTTCTGAGAATTACGAAACTGGGGGAGGGTTGCACTCCACAGAGTGCTGTTTAAAAAACATTCATAATAGAATTATTTATTTATTTTTATTTTTAAAGAGGAAAAAACAAAAATAACAAGAACAAAGATAGTAACAAAGCAACAGAAAACAGAAAAATGGTACAGAACTTCAAAACAAGAATAGAAATTAATAATGGCTGTTATATTACGTGTGTGTTATCATCAAATTTGTCGCTCTGATGACCAGATAGAGGCATGCAAGATTGATCAAGAAATCAAACATGAACTGTTCCTTTCCATAAACCTTAATTTTTTCCTGGACCTTTTTACATTTTATTTTTTTACATTTATTTTAAAGAGAGCATAGAAATAATAGGTGAGACGTCAGAGAAGGTACACACTCAAAAAACAAGATGAAAGGTGTTCAACTACGATTGTTGCAATGCACATTGTAGTTCAATGTAGTTGCTCATATTATAGATATTAGCACATAAAATTGGTGAAAGGAAATTTTAAGCATTAACTGCCATCTTCAAAAAACTGGTAGAAATTAGTAGTGCAGTCATGTTAGCTATCTTGTATACATGCATGATTTTCCCCCCTCCTTTTTTCCTGTCTTTTCTCCTTTCCCTCATCTCAATTATTTATTTCTTGTGTTCATTTTCTTTCTTTTATACTATATCCGTGTTTCTTTTCAGGTTTTATTTATTGTTTTAGGTTTTGTACTAGGAAAATAATATGATGTTTACACATGTAGGTCTAATTTATTTCACTTATGAGTATAGCCTCTAGTTACATCCATTTATATATAAAAGCCTCAAGTTTTTCGTTATAGCTCAGTAATACTCCATTGTGTAGAAATACCACATCTTTATCCATTCCTCAGTTGATGCACATTTGGGTTGTTCTAAGATTTAGCTGTGACAAATGGTGCTGTTATAACATGGGCGTACATACATCACTGTGGTATGATGCTTTCAGTTCTTTTGGAAAAATATCTTCTAATACTTTTAAAGAGTCTCCACACTGATTTCCATAGTGGTTGCACCAGTCTGCATTCCCACCAACAGTGGAGAAGGGTTCCTTTTCTCCACAGCCTCCCTAGCATTTGTGGTTAGTTGGTTTCCTTATGATAGCCATTCTTTCTGAGTGAGATGATATCTCAATGTGGTTTTAATTTGCATTTCTCAAATGACCACTTCTGTGGAACATTTTTTCCATGTATTTACTTGCCCTTTGTATGTCTTCCTCTGAGAAATGTGCATTCAGCTCAGATGTCCATTTTAGGTTGGGGCTTTGGATTTTGAAGGCCTCATTACTTTTAGTTCTTTATATATTCTAGATAGATGTCCTTTGTCTGAGTGACTATTGTTTAATATTTTTTTTCCGAATTTTTGGGTTGTCTTTTCACTATGTTGGTGATTTCTTTTTTACATGCACAAATTTCTCAATAAGATGAGATCCCAGTTGTTGATTCTTTGAATTATTTCTCGTGCAGTTTGGTTTTTGTTCATAAATTCTCTGCCTACCCCTATGTCTTTAAGATTTCCATCTACTTTTCTTCCAGTAGATCTAATGTTTCCTCTTTAATGTTTGGATCTTTAATCCATTTTGACTTAAGTTTAGTACATGATGATCAAATAATTTAAACAGCTCTTTTACTCTAAGCTTTATCACTACTTTCATTTTTCACTATTTTCAACACAAACATGAGTATAACTATATACGTATTTTACAGTTATCTCTTTAATGATATAAGGTATAGTTTGGTATTCCCACCATACAGATATGGAGAAATTAAGAAATGTGCTTAAGAAATACCTCTCAAATATAACAAAGCCTGTGCACATATACCACAAGATACCCAGTAACATAATAATTATATTTTTCTTTATTCTTCTAGTCCTAGGGATTAAACCTAAAGCCTTTTCATTGATTTGTACCTCAATACCCCACTATATTTTTTTAAGAAATTTGGGACAGGCTCTCACTAAGTTCTTAATGGGCTCAAACTCGTGATCTTCCTGCCTCAGCCTGCTGGGATTATAATCATATACCACTATGCCCAGCTGATAATTTTGTTAGCTAATAATTATGTGTTATGAAAAGGCAGTGCAAAAACAGAAGATGGCAACAGTTTCCTTAGTGGTAGTGTCTTGAATTACCTCATTTTCCAGAGGGAAAGAAGAAAATCAATAGAAAAGGGTATCTTTCGTGCACCTACCAATTTCAGAAGAGATGTTAATAAATAGGCATCATGTGAATTCTGAATAGTTTTCTCCAAGATTAAATTCTAAGATGCAATCAATAAGTGCATTCATCTGTAAGATAAGACTGGTAGGTATTTAGGAATAAACAAATGACCTTCATAGAGTTTTAAATGCTAGGTGTGACATAAATTTTAAGAGTAGAGCAATTAATTAAGGCCTAGATTTAAGAGTTATCTGAGTAGAAAAATAAGATACGTCATAGAGACATTCTTGATAAAGATTCAGGTTGCTACCACTTTTTAGCTAGTAAGAGTAATACTGCAAGTAATATGTAATAGTTTTTTTCACTTTAACTGAATAAAGAACTTTTTTTTTTTTTTTTTTTTTTTTTTTTTTTTGAGACAGAGTCTCACTATGCAGTTCAGGCTGGCCTTAAGCTCACTTTGTAACTCAGGCTGGTCTTGAACTCACAACAATCCTCCTGCCTCAGCCTCCCGAGTGCTGAGAACTTTTTTTTTTAACTTAATAAAGAAAATTTAACATAGGCAACCTGAATGTTTATCAGTTTGTGAATAAACAAAAGATGGTGTCCCTTTGCAATGTAATATTATTTATCCATAAATGGAATACAGAACTGGTATATCCCACAGTATACATAAATAGTAAAAACATTATTTAAAGGGCTGGCCAAATACTCAGTGGATTAAAGCACCTGCAAGCAGGTACAGGGCCAGGGATTTGATCCCTGGGCTTGCTGTGCTGGCCTCGCCCCCGGGGCACACTGAGATGGCAATTGAGACTGGGCATGATAGCACGCCTATAATCCCAGCTCTTGGGAGGCTATAAACAGGCAGATCACTATGAGTCCTATCTAATAGTGAGACCCTGAACACCCTGTAGACTCTTCCCTAAAATACAAAAAAAAAAAAACTAAGTCTCAAAATGGTGGATATTGCATGATTCCATGGATAGGAATTCTCCAGAATGGAAAAGTCCATAGGGGCTAAAAGTAGGCCTGGCAAGTGCAAGGACCCAGGTTTGATCCCCAATACTGCATACTGTGCCAGCCAATGCTAAAGAGGCTGAAACAGAAGGATCACTACAAGTCTGAGCTGAGACAGGAGGATCACTATGAGTCTGAACAGTGTAGCAAGACCCTGTACCAAATAAATAAAAGATTAAAATGATGAATTTTGGGGGCTGGGGAGATGGCTCAGTGGAATAAGTGCTTCCCTGGCAAGCACAAGGGTCTGAGTTCAATCCCCAGTTCTGCCAAAAAAAAATAAAAATTAAAAAAAATTAAATAAAATGATGAATTTTCTTTTATGTGAATTGTTTCTCAATTTAAAGAAATAGGATGCAGTTTCAAAGATGAGTAAGGCTAAACCAGGCAAAGCTAGGGGAAAAGGGCCCCAAACTGAGGGAGCCACTGGGGTCAAAGTATGAAACCAATATTATCTAACACTTGTCTAAAATATGGTGAGAATCAATTGAAGGTACGCCCCTATGGCTGCCGTACTCAAATCATAGTGAATGGGTTGTGATTGGGGCACTACCTTCTGTGACCATATAAAGGGAAGAACTAAGAGAGAGCAGAAGAAATCCTAGCACACTGGCACTGCACGGTCGGAGGATTCTGCCTCTTAGATGAGACCATGCAAGCTTGTGGGGAGTTGCACATTGCCCAAGATCCATGGTAGCAATGCACAGTAAGAGCATATACGGGACCTTACAGACTAGAAATGAAAGCCACCAGTCCCTTGAGAGGCATTGCCACAGGAAATGCACCATGGGAAGGAGCAAGCTCGAGAAAGGTTAGGAGCAGTGTGTGAGAGTCTTATAGTAGCGGGCCCAGCTTTGCATCCAGAGTGGTTTAGCTAGGTTTTTCCTACCTATGCACAATCACTATATATTATAACCCTTCCAAATACTGATTACCTTTTATAGTAGGAATAGAAAAAACTAGTTGGAAAATTTCAAGAAAAAGAAAATGTTAAAAATCACACAAACTCTGGGAAACAGATAAGGGAATAGCTCCTGCATCTAGAAATCTGAAATAGATATCTGAAATAGCCAAGGAGGTGCAACTAACATGCTGACAAATATCCAAGATTTATTTATACTTATTAAGAAAAGTCAGAATCAGGAAATCTGGAAAGGAAACTGAGCTGAGAGCTGAGCTGATGGCAGAGACAACTAGAGCAGGTTGGAGAACAGAACAAAAGCGCATGGTCACACTCTGCTGCGGAGGGAAGGGGTGAGAGCAGGCAGCATCGTGTGGGAAAACACTCCCAGCTCTTAGAAGAACCCTGTCTGGATTCCAGCACTGTTATTTCTGCACAAAGGAGAATGAAGGAAATCAAGGTACTGACAGGAAAACCAGCTTCTACCTTCTTGTATGTCTTTAATGTCACCATGAGACAACCACAGTACTCATCCTATTGTCACATGGTGACTCATTCTGCCCCCAACCAAGGCCATTTCTTAACATCTAGTCTTGTTAAAGTGGATGAGATCTTGTTTCAGAATCTGGGCAGTGCTAATGTAAATGCTTGTTTGTCCACGTTCACCCAGAAAGAGGAGGTTTGTGCTCTGCACAAGTCGAGCAATGTGTTGTGTCACGTTGCCAAAAGGTTGCATCATTTCTAAACTTTCTGGAAGACCCAACAGGAGGGAGGTCATCTGTGTTTACTTTGTGAAGTTTAGCCTACCAGGAAGTGTGTGGGTACAAGAGATATTTTGGGCCCATGAGACTCTCACTTAAGATGCTTAATCCTGCAACATATGCTATAGGCTTCAGTTTCTAAGTAAATTTTTTAAAAGAGTGGCAAGTTGTGAAGTATGAGAGGCTTTCTGGCTGCACTACCAGAGCCACGTACAGAGACTTGTTGCCAAACAGAGACTAGAACCAGATGACAAAACACACACCATGTATTGGCTTTTCTATAAAATAGTCATTACAAATCTAATCCAGTGATATTCATTTCTAGAGAAATGCATAATCACTCACCAATCCACATTAATTAAGGCTGTAAATTGGCCTTACAAGACTTTTGAATGAAATTTTTCATGTCAAGTTTCTTTAAGAATACAATGGGATTGCATTAACAAGGAAGAAAAATGTTTTAAAGAAGTTACTTTTATTATGCAGTCTAACAGACGGGTTAACAGATGGGTTATTAACGGCCCACCAGCCCCCCTTCTCAAGCCATCTTACATATATTTTATTTCGATCTTCATGTCATCTATACTCTAGAAGCAACAATAATCCTATGAGGGGAAACTGCTCTTCCCTTCCTATGGGGTTCAGGGGGGGCTGCCAAGGAAAATACGGCTCATACAACCCCTCCAACACACACACACACACACACACAACCACTCCACCTTCCAACCCCAACCATCTAAGCAAAGCATGATGAGAAACCACAATAGGACACAGAAAAATTAACTAACAGTGGAAGACAATACTGACATGGAAACTCAGGTCAGTTCTACCCTGTAAGGCCTAGAACTGAGCCATATATTACCTCTGTTGTTTAAGCTATTTCAGTTGCTCTTGTCATTTGCAAATAAAATAATCTTACAATCCACAGTTTTTGTGTCCCTCGTAGACAACAGTCCTCTCCTTGTGTTACTCCAAGCAAAGTTATTCTGTAACACTGCCCTGGGGAGTGCCATTTGCAGGGCTGTCTCCCTAGAGCACAAAAATTTCAACTTCTGCTGCCTGTGCAGGCTCCTCCTGGAGTGGCACAAGGGAGGATCACAACCTGTCCTTGATGCACCCAGCAACACCATCCACCTCTCCACGCACCTTCTGGGCCTTGATGAAGCTGTTTAGAGAGCTTCCTGCTGGCCCACAGGAGCCGGATGGGCACTCATGCCATCAGCAGCTCCCTGTTTCAGAGACATACCTGAAAAGAAAATTCCTCCTGGACTCTCCTCTGTGAATCATCACAGTTCAGGCACCCCGTGGAGAGTCCTCTCACCACAACCCCCAAGTGGAGAGAGGCTTTCTGTGATGGGAGTCAGTCAGCTGGGTGCCCACTCCCCATGGGCGGGGTTGGTCAAGACTCCCCATTCCCACTTTGCGAACCTCCTAGATGCTCTCTGGTGATAAAGATACTACCTACATCAGATAGCAGCCAATTCTTTAGCCCTAATTCCTGGCTTAATAATTTTTGCACTTAGAAACCTCTGTATTCCCTTTTCCTTAGGGCTGCCAATTCACCTCTCAAATACCCATGCTAAGTCACATGTGCGTTGTTCTTTTCCAGTTTCTTAACAGTTTCTACTTCTGACCCGCCCCCTCCTTGTGCATTGGACTTAAAAATTCATCTTTCCCATTTTTATTTAGTATAACAGTAACTCAGAAAATGTAAGGCCTCTTAAAAAATATTTTAAGTCTTGGAAGCAGGATTTAAATTTCTTTACATGTGGGAGTGTGCACCCTGCCAAACCCTAGATTCTTTTCTTACTGGTTACAGATGTACCTTGGTGATTCACCGTACACACCTCCAAAGTTCTTGAAACTTTACTAGCAGATGAGGGAAGGGGCCTCGTCTGTTATAAACATTCTCAACAAAAACATGCAAGGCAAACTTCATTGCCAAACCTCTGATCAAAAACAAACACAAAAATTCCCATATAAACTAAAACAACAGATTGACAATAGCAATATAAAAAAAAAAAATGAACTGAACTAGAGAGCATGCCGAGAATGACCATAAAGAAAAAGTCGTCTTTTAAAGATACACAGTGAAAACATAAAAAGAAGTGAGTAGGTTCATGGGAAAGCAGTGGAGGCTTTGTCATTTCACATTCTTCCAAGGAACAGGCCGGAAATGTCCTCACAACAGGAGGACACGCCTGCCTCCCACTATGTTGTATCAGTCATTCATCAAGGCATCATTCCTACTTCTACCTTCATTATTCAATTCATTAAATACTTACTTACTAGTACCTACTGTGTTCCAGGAACCACTGTATGTATGAATCATAAATACAGTGAAGGAGAAAGACAGGGTCTCTGCTTTCATGGAGATTATAACCCAGAAGGGGAAAGACATTATAAACACATGAACAGAAAGTTTCAAACAGCAAAAGGAGCCACCAGGACAAAAAATATGGATCATCTGACATCTTCAATCTAACACTGACATTTCCCTGTGCTCCTGCTGTACTTATCCTCGGGCCTCCCAAGCTAGATGGTTATAATCACCTCCCACTGACCTTGCCATCTCCCTCATTTCTTCACAGAGTCAAAGCCCCCAAGCCGGTTGATGAAAAGCCATTCATATACCATTTGGTCCAAAGGTTACCAAATCTGCCAAAGCACTGGCCCTGTGAGGTGCCTACTCCTCTGCCCACCTTGGCAAGCTTTCATGTCATGGCCTTAAGCTACCCTTGTAGGCCCATCTTCCACCACATGCCTCATGCACACTGTGTTTTGGCTAAACTGCCCAACCCGTGGGGTCTGTCTCCCTCCACAGCCCACTCAACCCTCAGCCCTGTACAGCTCATTGCTGAGGCTGGCTCTCCTTAAAGCCTCTATCCCAAATGCAAAACTAACCGCTACTTCTTCGAACCTCCAAAATTCTTTATTTGTGTTTGTCTGCTGGGCTTTCTCTTACCACTTGTTCTGGAGTCACTGCTGCCTGTTGTTTGTAAGAGAAAGAATAGAGGCTGCATTAGTTCTATATTTTTATTGTATGTCCCTGGACTTAGCAAATGGTTAAGTTTTTGGTGATGTTTATTGTAAAACTTACTTAGAATACACTGAGTGACTAACAGCTACTTTTGATATATAAATCATCATTCTCTATAGCTTAAATACCTCAGGATTGAGGCTAGCTGATAGATTTTGCTAGAAATGAGTCTTATAATAATGATTCTTAGTGTGTCTTGTCAGCTGAATATTCGTATTCCCTCCTAGTATCTGTGTTGGAATCTTAGCCCATAATGTGAAGATATTAGACAACGAGGCCTTTGAAAGGTGATTAGGGTGAAGAGGGTGGGAGCCCTCATGAATGAGATAATTGTCATTATAAAAAGAGTTCAGCAGAGCTTTCTTGGTATCTTTGGGCCATTTGAGATTATGAGGCAGCAGCCATCTGCAATGCAGCCTACTGTTTTTACCAGAACCAACTACAACGGTCTTCTGATCTCGGTTTGCACACTCTAGAACTGTGAAAAATAAGCTCCTACTGTGTGTAAGCCACTCTGGGATGCGTTGTTACAGTAGCCAGAACAGACGAAGACAATCTTGTCTACCAAACACTTGAAAGTGAAGAAATAGCTTTGGAATTGGGTAATAAGTAGATGTTAGAAGAGTTTGTTTTGAGGTACATGGGAGAAAAATACCTAGATTGCAGTGAATAAAAATGGAAATGGGATTCTAAAACAATGTGAAGCAATACTTTTGTTGGGTCAGCATTGCAAGCCAGAAAAAGAACAGAAACTAATATTACTGAGCACTTCCCTTGTATCAGATACTGCACCCAACACCTTGCATATGTTATCTCTCATCAAAGCAAGAATATCATGTACATGATGAAAAGCAGACAGCTCAGTCCACAAACTTACCTTTAAAGCTTTAGAAAAATTTCATCTAACTGTATATCATTTGTTTATTTCTTCTTTCTGTAAATTATTCATCTTCCACCATTTTCTGTCCTAATTACAGTGAAGATTGTTATCTAGATGTCCCCCACAACCTTACATTTTCACAGCTTTTGCAGGTGGCTGGGTCTGGAGTGTGTGATGTTGGGATCAAGGTTTGCGACTGTTAAATTAATCCACTGATCAATTTGAGTATTTCTGGGTAGGATTACGGGTATTCCACCTGGGTGTAAAGATGTAAAGCAGAGAAAGAGGGTCACTTGCTGCCTTCTGCCTGCCCTGCTCTTCCATGAACTATTTCTCCCCTACAATGCCCCTCTGCCATGATTCCCTGCCTTGGAGCCAGCTGACCATGGACTGAAACCTCCACAGACTGAGCCAAATAAACCTTTTCTCCTCTAACTTGGGGTGTTGAGTTATTTGCCTCAGCAATAAGAAAAGTAACTATTACAAAGAACTTTCTTTTTTCTACATCTGTATTGCCATCACCAAAAGCAATGCTGAGGAGCCAGAGTAGCATTCAAAAAATATCTAATGATTGGATAGCTCAACCTCAACATTTTCTTTTTCTGTGCCTGCAAATTTTATCCTAGCAGTCTTGCAATGGAACCCTGAGAACAAAATGACCATTTTAAACATTTGCATGTGAAGTTCACATTCTTCTTAGCTGTAAATAAAATTCAAGCTTTTCTCCCCTGTGACTCATCTTCACAGGTGTACATCCTGAGAACCAGAAACATCTGGGTGAAGAGGGAGGAAAAAACTTTGAGATATTCCAACCCCACAAACTGCTTTTTAAAAGACAGAATGAGAGAAAACTTTAGGAACAGCCAAAGCCTTTTGCAAAAATAACACCCTTGTGGAAGGATTGAAAAATTTGGAACCAAGGTTTCCCTAGGGCTGGAAGTGTTACTGGCCCCAAGGATTAAACCAAGAGCTCTGCTGAAGAGAGGGTGGGTTCCAAGCTCGGTTCCTGCCAAGTCCAAGATTCCTCCTCCCTGAATCTGAAGAGAAATCAGATAAAAATTAAACCTGCTGGAGAGCAGGGGTGCAGTAGAAATACATGCAGCTACCACATTTATTTATTTATTTATTTATTTATTTATTTATTTATTTATTTATTTGGTACAGGGTCTCACTATGCAGCTAAGACTCATAGTGACCCTCCTGTCTCAGTCTCCCCAGGGCTGGGATTAGGGCTGGATCTGCATGTGGTACCAGAGATCAAACCCACTTGCACTGGCCAGGCAAGTCCTTAGACCACTGAGCTATCTTGCCAGCCCTTTTATTTATTTTTCAATACCAGGTTGCCCTTCCATCAGGGTTCCTGATATCCTAGCATCATACTGTTTGAGAAACTAGTGTGTGAGCATTATAGCAACTGTGCACTCTTTTCTTCAGTAAATAGGGCAGATGAAAAGCAAGATCACCTAAAATATGTTGATCTTCTTTAAAAACTTGCAGCACAAAATAATACACTTGTTTGTTTCAGGATAGCCAGCTAAATAAACAGAAAAAAATGCAAATAACCCTGAAACTTTAGCCTAGCAAATGGCTGCATTTTCAGAATGTTTTCTCCTTTTAGGTAGGAGTCTTTTACCCGTTTTTCAGTTCTTCATGAAAATAAAAGTAGAAAATAGTTATTTCCCCTTTGCTGACCTGGGTTTGCTCTTCATACTGTCTCTGGAATGGCACCACCAAGGTCAGCAGTGACTTAGCCCTAAGTGGCAGATGCCCTCCCCTTGCCAGAGAGATAAAGGGTGAGGATAAAGGCACATCTGGTTTTCTGGCACCAACACTTTGTGGAAGGAGCAAAGACTCTTTGATTCTTTATCCCCTTTAAGTTCATCTCTTATCTTACTAACATTCCCTTCATCTAAGGTTCACATTCAGCTGGTATTTATGTGTTTGCAATAGACCATCCATGTGAAACATAAAATAGAGCCATTCCTTCATTTAAGAAGTATTTATTGAGTTCCTAGTTTGTACTACACACTATTTCAGAGTGTGGTTTTAAAGTAACAAATAAGACACAGTTTCTTTCCAAAAGGCTCATAAAAATCTAAGGATGAATGGACAATTAAAGCATGCTGGATGTTATAATAGGGGCAAAGATAGAATCTAACTCCGAGTAAAGAGGCCATAAAAGGCTTTGTGACAGAAGTAGCAAATTTGTCTACTTGAAAAGAGAGCAAGAACAGGTAAAGGCTCTGGGGGCTGCTTCTGAGTGCATTTGGGGTTCAGAGCCAAGGAGAGAATGGAAGAAGCTCAGCAGAGAGCATAGAAGGGAAGCTAAGAGAGGAATTCTTTGCTTCTCAGTTGAATAGAGTTGTCTATAGAGTGTCTGGGTTTCGACAGGAGGTGTTGGAAATACTACTCTGAAGCTCGGGAGAGCTTTGGGGCCACTGGCATGACTTCAGTTGTCATGGCAACTAAGGATCCATGGTATCCATGGAAATGGGTGAGCTCAACTAGGAAGTGTGCATCATGGGAGAAGAGGACCAACGTCAGAGCTCTGAAGAAAGGAAGTTACACCCAAGGGCAGCGGGAAGGTTTTCCCAAAAAGGAGACTGAGAAGGAGTGGCAGAGATGAAGGAAAACTAGATGATCATGTCTTAGTGGAAGGCGAGTAGAGAGAGCCCTCCTCACACACAGGAGCAGTGAGTAGTGTAAAGTACTGAGTGGCTGAGTCAAGTAAGAAATAGGAAGAGTTTGCTAGATTTAGCATCAATGGAGTAAGGGTCATGACCCAAATGAAAGCAGCTGCTGAGGACAGATGTGAGGAGAGGCAGTTTGTAGTCATTCAAAAGTGAAGGGAGGTGAGAACACCCTTGAGAATATGAACAATTATTTCAAGAACTTGGTCTGTGAGGGAAATGAGAGGAATTGAAGAAATAAGGTTTTGGATGAAGGATTTGTTTAAAGATGAAAGGCACTTGAGGACACTGAAATGGGAAGACCCAAGGAAAATGCCATATATAGAAGAGAGAGAGCATTGTTGGAGGGAAGTTACTGAGAAGAACCAAAGTGATGAGTGCAAAGACACAGATAATCCTAGAGAAAGGCAGCACAAGAACAGAGAATGGGCTTGCAGTAAGTTGTGTGTACTCTCATCTGGGTCTTCTGTTTTCTTGTGAAGCAGCCAAGGTCACCTGAAGGTAAGGATGAGACTGAAGTGAAAATAGATGAAGTCAAAGGCTTGACCTCAGTGGAGGAAAAGTAGATGTTGTAGAGGCCGCCAGCAGAGAGATGAAGTAAGAGCTGAAGATAGTGTTGATAGGTGATAGAGTGAGTTTATAGTACAATGCACCTTTCTAGAAAGTCAAGTGGTTTTTCTCTAGCTGTACTTTCCAGCCCAAAATGCATGAAGAAGATAGATAATTGCAGGGAGAAAGTTTTACCTGAAAGTGTTTTGTTTTGAGACAGAGTTTGACTATTAGTGCAAATTGGCCTTGAACTCATGGTCATTTTCCTGCCTCAGCTTCTCAAGTGTGGGGATTATAGGCATGAACCACCACGTCCAGCTCTTACCTCAAAGTGTTGATGGAAAAACAATTTGAGAAAGATATAGAAGGTCACCAAGGTCAGGAGTGAACCAGGCACTGTGGAAATGCTGAACAAGTTCAGGGAAAGATATAGGATAGGGGTATTACTCCAAAATAAAAAGGAGACACATGGAGAAGGGCAGGAAGAGCTTGGATTGAAGGAAAATGATCCCAGAATGGAGAAAAAATGTGAAAACAAAGTAGTTTCAGGAGACTTAAACTTTGGCCAGTAACCAGGCAGGCAACAATATAGAAGGCATATACAGATATACCCAAAACAAAGTCCAATATTCACCTTGAAGTTAGGAAAACTCTAGCCTCTGTGAAGGTATAAGATAAAACTTGCACTGATTGTCTTGTTTAAGGGAATTCTTGCCTGATCCTATGATCCTTCTGTCAGAAAGTCTTTATCTCTAGGGTCTGGAATGCTTGTTTCTCTGGAAAAAAGTAAGCCTACATGTGGTTCAAGGGTGCCTTGTTTTTCAGCCTTATTTATGTAACCTTTCCATCTGAAAACTCTGTGAGGTAAATGGTATTGTCTCCATTCAGAGTGAGGATGAAGGTGGATTACCAAAAGGACAGGCATTGGATTAATGAAGCACAGTTCAGATGGGTCTAGGAGCATTTGAGTGCTCTATCTGGTCCCTCATTTCTTCGTCTCAGGCACTGTTTCTAAGTTCTGTTTCCCAGCATCCAAGAACTAAGCAGCCTTACTCTACCTGACTTCCCACCAGGCTGTTTCTGCCTGGGACCAGCAGGCCAGCACTGAATCCTCTGGAACCATGCACTAAATAAATCTCTCCTTGTTTACATTGTGATCATGAAATTAATGGTCCCAGCAAGAGGAAAGCTGAGGAACACACATAGGCTCAGTTATTATTATAACTTTCTCCAGGCTGTTAACAAAAAAAAAGTAGAAGTAAAACCAAGTCTACAATTCCTCACTCCAAGTCCAGTATTCTACAACCCTCCATCTATAGGAACTGTCAACCCCTCAGTTACTTTAGACGCTCTGGGAGATGCCAGTGCAGCAGTTTAAGTATTTTTTAAAACAATAATATAATATTTTTTATTCAGGTAAATGCTCAAAGTCTAGATTCTCCTGACTAATGTGCCATTAGATAAGGACAATTTGGGGTCAATATCACCTGTCCTGGAAATGGTTTGGGAGCACTTTGATTGTTGTAGTAAGTAAAGTACTAATGGCATTTAGTAGGTGAATTTCAGAGCACTAAATATCTAACAATGCCCAGGACAGTTCTACCCAACAAAGAACTGCTCAGTACAGATAAAAAAAGACATAGATTTAAAAAGAAATTGGAGAATAGAAAAATGATGGAAACATGGAATGAACAATACAGGAAAGAATTAGAATGCATGAAACAGATTCAAACAGATATCCAGGATACAAAGAACTCTATTGAAAGCTGGGAAAACTGCTTGAATGAATCTGAAAATAGACTTTCAGACCTCAAAGAGGGTGTTGCAGCTAATGAATGTGAAAGGAAATAATAATTCAGCAGCTACAAGACAATGCAAAGAAAAATAATATATGAATAACATGTGTCAAGGAAGCAGTGGGGAGACAGCACAAATGACATAAAAAGACTATTGCAGAAGTACTAGAAGAAAATTTTCAAACATGAGAAAAGAGTCTGACATACAGATAAATGATGCATATAGAACTCCAAACAGCCATAATCACAATAAATCTACACCTAGACACACAATAATCAAGATCTCAGAAATTCAGAAAAGAATGGAATATTGAAACCTGAGAGAGAAGAAAGAGATCACCTACAAAGAAAAGCCCATCCGAATCATGGCAGATTTCTCAACACAAACATCAAATAAAGAAGAGCTTGAAAGGAAATATTTCAGGTCTTGAAAGAAAATTATTTCCAACCCAGATTGATGTATCCTACAAAACTATCTTTCAAATTCAATTGTGAAATAAGATCCTTCCATGACAAAGCACAATTGAAGAAATTCATTGCTACCAAACTTACCCTACAAAGAGTACTGACAGATATTCTAGAAAGTGACAAAAGTGATCACAGCTTCAAGAGCAACAGAAAGGAACCACCAATCAGAACAAGTAATTAAAAAGGGAAAAAACATAGAACCTATGCCAGGAAAATAACATGACAAAGATAAGCCAATATGTATCAGTTTTAACCATCGATGTAAACAGGCTCAATTCACCAACCAAGAGAAAGACTAGCAGGGTGGATTAAAAAACAAAATTAGTGGGACAGTGAGATAGCTCAGCGGTCTAAAGCACCTACTTAGCGAAGCTTAGGCAGGCACATGGACCACAATTCAATCCCAATACCACATTCCACTCCAACTCCACCCCTATGGAAGGCTGAGCCAGCCAGAAGGAAGGAAGGAGGAAGGAGGGAGAGTGGAAGGAAGGAAGGAAGGAAGGAAGGAAGGAAGGAAAGAAAGAAAGAAAGAAAGAAAGAAAGAAAGAAAGAAAGAAAGAAAGAAAGAAAGAAAGAAAGAAAATCCATCTATATGCTGCATATAAGAAACACATTTAGGGACCAGCAAGACAGCTTGGTGGACTAAAGTGCCTACTTAGGCAAGCTTAGGCAAGTGCAGGGACCATGGTTGGATTGCTGGCACCACATGCTGCCCCATCCCTGCCCCCAGAGTGGGCTGAGTTGGCCAGAGTCCGAGTGCTGTGGTACATGGCTATAACCCCAGAGCTGAGGAGGCTAAAAGCAGGAGGATCACCAGGAGCCTAAGCTGCATAGTGAGACCCTATAACAACCAAATACAGTGTCTTTTTTGAAAAAGAAGCAGAAAAACTACATTTAACTCAAAAAGAAATTTACAGACTAAATGTCAACAGATGGAAAAAAAATCTCCCATGCCACAGGAAACAGAAAAAGGCAGGGGTAGCTATCCTGGTAGCTTACAATACCAATTTCAAGCCAAAAATCATTCAAAGAGATAAGAAAGGTCACTACATACTTGTTAAAGGAAAACTGTACAAGGAAGAGATAACAATTATAAATATATATGCACTGAGTGTAGGAGCACCAGCCTCCATCAAGCAAATTTTAACAGACATGAAAACTCAAATGAGCAACAACACATTAGTAATGGGAGACTTTAACATGCCACTCTCATCTACTAGAGACAGACCAACTAGGCAAAAAACTCAGCAAAGAAATAACAGAACTAAACCAAACTTGTGAAGAAATTGACTTTGTAGACTTTTACTGAGTGTTTCACCCAGCAATAGCAGAACACACATTCTTCTTGGCTACACATGGGACATCCTCCAAAACAGACCATATACCAGCACATAGAAAGTCTTAAGTAAATGCAGAGGAATTGAAATTATCCCATGTATACTATGTGACCACAGTGCAATGAAACTGAAAATTATTGATGAAAGGAACCACAAAAACACATGGAAATTAAATAACAACCCTCCAAACAACCAGATGAAATTAAAGAAGAAATTTAAAAATATTTACAATAAAACAAGAATACAGATACAACCTACCAAAATCTGTGGAATGTAATGAAAGCTGTCTTGAGGAAAATTTATAGTGCTAAATTTGCACATTATGAATACAAAACAAGCCCAAATAAATTCTATGTCATAAGCTCCTTGAAAAAAGAAAAAGTCAAGCCTAAAGCCCAAAGAAGGGAGGAAATTATCAAGATTAGAGCAGACATTAATGCACTGGAGATTAAATGAATCAAAGAGTTGGTTCTTTGAAAGAACAAATAAAATTGATGACCTCTGGCCAACCTAATCAAAAAAAAGAAAGAAAAAAACACAAATCCATGCAATCAAGAATGAAAAGGGTAAAAATCACTATAGAACCTACAGAAATTCAGAAGATCATCAATACCTACTTCCAAAATCTTTCTCTCACAGGATGGAACATTCAAGAAATAGACAGTTTCCTAGATACATATGAAATGCCAAAGCTGAATCGAAAAGATATACAAACTCTGAATAACCCAATAATGAGAAATGAAATTAAAAATGCAATTAAAAAAAAACTACCAACAAAGAAAAGCCCAGGTCCTGGTGGATTCACAGCAGAATTCTACAAGAAATTTAGAGGTGATTTAATGTCAATTTTTTTCCAATCCTTCAATGTAATTGAAAGGGAAGCAAGTCTCCCAAACTCATTCCTAAAGGCAAGTTTACTCTCTTCCAAAACCAGAGAAAAATCCAACTAAAAAAGAGAACTATAGACCAATCTCTCTAGTAAATATAGATGCAAAAATCCTCAATAAGATATGACTGAACAGACTGCAACAAATCATCAAGAAGATTATACATCATGATCAAGTGGAATCCATTCTAGGAATGCAGGGATGCTTCAACATATAAAAATCCGTAAGTGTAATACACTGCATCAATAGAATCAAGAACAAAAACCCATAATCATTTCAATAGATGCAGAAAAAGCTTTTGACTAAGTCCAACACTCATTCATGATAAAAACCCTACAAAGTTGGAATAGATGGTGTATATCTCAATAATATAAAATTCATCTATGAGAAACAAACAGCCAACATCATACTAAATGGGCAAAAACTGAAGGCTTTCATGTTAAATTCAGGAGCAAGACAACGATGTCCACTGTCTCCACTCCTATTGCTTATAATTCCAGAAACATTTGCCAGAGCAATTAGACAAGTGACAAAAATAAAAGGAATAAAGATTGGAAAAGAGGAAATGAAATTATCATTATATGCCAATAATATGGTACTCTACATTGAGGACCCCAAAAACTCCACCAAGAGTCTTGCAGATTTATTAACTAAATTCAGCAACATAGCAGGATATAAAGCCAACACCAAAACACCAGCAGCATTTTTGAACACTAACAATGAATATACTGAGAAAGAAATTAGGGAAACCATGCCTTTCACAATAACTTCCCAAAAAATGAAATACTTAAGAATCAATCTCACAAAGGAAGTAAAATACTTATGCAGTAAAAATTATGGTACTGTGAAAAAAGAGACTGAAGAGGATTTGAGAAAATGGAAAAATATTTCATGCTTCTGGGTCGAAAGAACCAACACTGTGAAAAAAGCCATACTCCCAAAATTGTTATACAGATTCAATGCAATCCAAATTAAAATACCATTACTATAACTCACAGAGCTAGAGAAAACTTTCATCAAATTCATTTGGAACCAGAAGAGACCCAGAATGTCAAAAGCAATCCTGGGAAACAAATGTAGTGCAGGAGGTATCACAATCCCTCGCCTGAAATTATAAGGCTACTACAATAAAATCAGCATGGTACTGTCATAGAGACAGACCTGAGGATCAATGGAACAGATCAGCAGATGCAGAGACAATTACAAACACAGTTGGCCACTTTTTGACAAAAGGGCCAAATATGTTCACTGAAAGAAATATAGTCTGTTTAATAAGTGATGCTGGAAAAACTGGTTTTCCACATGCCAAAGGATAAAACTACACCCATGCCTATCACCATGCACAAAGCTACAGTCAAAATGGATCAGAGGGGCTGGCAAGATAGCTTAGCAGACTAAAGTGCCTGCTTAGGCAAGCTTAGGAAAGCACAAGGAACCACAGTTCCATCCTGAGCACCATATGCTGCACCAGCTCTGCTCCCAGGACAGGCTAAGCCCACCAGAGTCCAGATGTAGTGGCACACACCTGTAATCCCAGTGCTGAGGAGGCTGGAAGCAGGAGGATCACCACAAGTCCAAGCTCCATAGTGAGATCCTGTAATAACTAAATGCATTAAAAAGTAAATAGAAATTTTTTAATTGATCAAATATTTAAATATTAAAACAGAAACACTAAATCTTCTGGAGGAGAAGGTACGTAGAAATCTTAAAGATATAGAGATAGGTAGAGAGTTCATGAACAAAAACCAAACTGAACAAGAAATACTTCAAAGAGTCAAACAACTGAGATCTCTCCTTTTTATTTTTTTTTTATTTTTTTTATTTTTTGGTTTTTTTGAGACAGGGTCTTATGCAGTTCAGGCTGGCCTTAAACTCACTTTCTAGCTCAGGCTGGTCTCGAACTCACAACAATCCTCCTGTCTCAGCCTCCCAAGTGCTGGGATTACAGGCCTGCACCACCATGCCTGGGTGAGATCTCTCCTTTTTAAAAAGTTTCTGCACTTCAAAGCAAATTTCCAACAGAGTAAGAAGAAAACCCCAAAACTGGGAAAAATTATAGCCAACTGTCCCTCTGACAAAGTCCTTCTATCTAGAACATAAAGAATTTTAAAAAATCAAGACCCCTAAATTCAAAGATCCAATCCAAAAATGGGCATCTGAGGTTAATATATACTTCTGAGAGGAAGAAATACAAATAGCAAATAGATACATAAAAAAATACTCAGCATCATTGGTCATCAGAGAAAAGCAAATTAAAAGAACACTCAGATTCTTTCTTTTCACCCCAGAAAGAATGGCTAACATCAAAAAATCAGCCAATGACAAATACTGGATGGGCTATAGAGAAAATGGAACCCTTCTCCACCATTGTAAGAGTGCAGACTGGTACAACCATTATGGATTTTTTTTTTTTTTTTTGGTGGAACTGGGGATTGAACTCAGACCCTCGCACTTACCAGGGAAGCACTTATTCTACTGAGCCATCTCCCCAGCCCCTCACTATGGAAATTAGTGTGGAGATTCCTTAAAAATCTAGGACTGGAGATTCCATTCAAGCCAGCTATTCCTCTCCTGGGTGTCTCTTGAGAATTAAAAACCTCATGCCACAGGCATATATGTGCACCCATGTTTATAGCAGCACAATTTGTCATAGCTAAATCCTGAAAACAATCCAGATGCCCATCAGATGAAGAATGGATAAAGAAGATGTAGGACTTTTACACACTGGAGTATTATTCAGCTATAAAACAGAATAAATTTGAGTTCTTTTGTCAGTAAATGAATGCAACTAGTGAACATACTCTTAAGTGAAATAAATCAACCCATGTATGCAAGCATTGTGTTGTTTCCTTAGTGTGAGAACCTGAAAGAGAAAAAAATGGAATCTGAAGGGTAAATAGGCACTGAGAAAAGGAAATGAACTTATTCAAAGAGAAAGAGTTACTAAGTTGAGGAGGACAGGAGAGGAAGTGTGGAAAGAGATTTATCTATGTATACAAGTAAGATAGTTTGGATGACTGTATGGTACATTCTTGTTAGCCTATAGAAAGAAGCAGAGAATATTTCATTTGTTTTGCCTCCTTTATTCAATTGTTTGTACTTTTTCCCTTCTTAATTTCGTTTTTTTGCAGAGCCAGGGATTGAACTTAGGCCCTTGCATTTGCCAGGCAAGTGCTTATTCAACTGAGTTATCTCCCCAGCCCCCTCTTCTTAATTTCTTATACATTTCTTTTTTTTCATTCTTCTTCCAATTTTATATGTATATATCTGGAGATATGAATACACCAAATACTGTGAAATTCATATTACCTTGTTAAGTAAATTCTGTATCGCTTGTAATTTTTTCTGTTCTAATTCTTATTTGTACTCTCTTTTAAAAATAAATAAAGGGTCAGCCAGATAGGTCAAAAATTAAAGCGCCTGCTTACACAGATGTAGGGACCAGGGTTCAATCCCCAGCATGCGATGCTGTCCCGGGCCTGCCCCCAGGGTGTGCTGAAATGGCAACTGAAACTGGGCGTGATGGCTCATGCCTTTAGTTCCAGTGCTTGGGAGGCTGAAAACAGCAAGATCACTAGGATCTGTGTAGTGAGACACTGTAGACTCTGTACGAAAATACATTTAAAAAGTAAAAAATTAAATAAATAAAAATTCAATAAGAAATATTTTAAGTTGCTAAGTTTTGGGAGCACTTCCCTATACAGCGATTAATGGTTAGTATAAACAGTAAAGCCATGGCTTAGCTTACTCTGTCTGTCATTATCTATTTCTATCTCATGTCTCTATCTTTAGGTCTATCTTAGGTCACAGTGATACCAAGTCCTGATAGCAGACTCTGTAGATTCCATCCATGCAGATGTCATATGCGTCATGGGAACCGTAACAGGATGTGACACGGCAGAAGTCTGTGCCTACCTGAGGAGAAAGGGGAAGCAGGAGCTCTTGGAGGAAGAGACAAAAGAGATAAGGGAAAGAGAAAAAAGGGGAACATTCAGATACTTCAGTCCTAGCTTCTGCTTATGGGGCCCCTGGATGTGGTTGTGCAGTTTGTTCATTGTGTATGTGTGTACTTGGCCAAAGAGTCAAGAGTGGATGGGCAGCCAGCCATACACTACAGCCTATTCCCAGGTTACAATTTGTAGAAAGGTGTCACCTTCTAATTTGCCTAACAGATCTGCATCAGTTTCCTAGAGTGTCTATAAGAAAACAGCACAAATTTGGTGGCTTTATTCTTCTACGGTTATAGAAGATAGAAATATACAATCAAGGAATCAGTAAGACCACGCTTCTCCTTCTACTCTAGGTAGAATTATTGTTTGCCTCTTCCTAGTCTGATGATGGCCATCCATCCTTGAAGTTCCTTAACTTGAATCTGCAACTACTCTGATTCCTGTTACACAGTTCTGTCCCTCCGTACATCTGTTTTACTACAGCCATCTTCCTTCTTATAAGGACAACTGTCATATTAGATCAGGAGACCAATGTACTCTTGAAAGACTTCATGCTAACTAACTACATGTACAGTGGTGCTAATTCCAAACAACAGCACCTCATTTTACCTTTAAGGCAAGAGAACAGTCTTTCTCAAACAACTCAACAGATTTTCATCAGATTTCAAGATTTTCAAATTGCTCTTCATGCTAACTCTTTAGAAATGGAAAGAGGTGCTATAGTGGGCCAAAGAGCAATGAAAGAAAAAAAAAAATTATGAATGTACAAAAATCTACAAAGGCTTCCCGAAAGAAGAGAAAGCCAGCTCTTTTCTATCAAAATCTATTCACTGCAAGGTGATAGAAAACACAGGATTTGGAGTCACAATTTAAGAATGTGAAATCTTAAATGACCTTTATGACCTTTGTGGTCTTGTCGGAGTTGGACTTCTCAGCTTTCTTTTCCACAAGATGGAAATTGCAGTATTAAAATGATGCGCATCACAGAGTGTCTGTACGAGTTTAGTGGAAAACATGACATACATTATTTGTGCATGCTGTCCAAAAGCACCATTGAGGCTGCAAAAGAAATAACACAGTGCTGCATAGCTCACACATAAAGCACAAAATCATTCTTCTACAGTAAAACAAAAGGTTCAGAGAATGGAGCTCTTAGAACCAGTGTCTATGTGATGCACAAATTAGCAACCAGTAGTTAACAAATTAATGCCAATGACTATGTCCTGCCTCGAACTCTGACTTCCTAGAGACAAACAACAGGACAGAATACACAGCAGACCCCACCAGCTCAGGCTTATCCTTCTTACCTTAGTGAGAAGGAACTGAAGAGCGATACAAAAGTTCCTTAATGAGAGGGAACTAAAGAGATATAACAGAAGTTTGGTTACAAAATCCTATTACTTTCAGGCCTATTACTTTCTGTGAAACCTGTGGACCTGCTAACAGCATCACTGGAGAGAAACTCATTGGGAAGGCAGTGACATGGTGACCCAGAGCCCAGGTTTTCACAGCAGCCCCAGTGAACTGCATGCACTTTACCCTTACAGAAGCTGGATTCTGGGATTGAACTGAGGACAGAAGATGAAGGCTATGTCACTCTTGACACATGCTGCTCAGCGTTCTTAGACCTCTGGTGAATACTTCTAGATATTAATATGTGTGCAGATCTCCTCCAGGCACTCTCTACTTGGTCATTACTCTCCCAATCCTGGTGCCCAGGTGAGCAGAAGCACATGTCTTGGAATGAAAACCTCCCTGGGTTGGAGCATGAGACAAGAGCACCTATTAAGTTCACTGGTAAGAGTCAGTATTTGTATGTTGAAGCAGTCACCCCACAGTAAGCTGTTGTACAACTATCATGTACAAGGATGACAGTTGTACAACAGTACATGGATTTGCTCTTAAACAGTTATTATAACCAAACCTGGAATAATATTTTTTCAACTTCAACTTGGCAAAAAAAAAAAAAAATGAGGCTCTA
Organism: Ctenomys sociabilis; assembly: GCA_004027165.1. Lineage (NCBI taxonomy): Eukaryota > Metazoa > Chordata > Mammalia > Rodentia > Ctenomyidae > Ctenomys > Ctenomys sociabilis. The sequence continues at coordinate 50,707 of PVKA01003528.1, forward strand.
CATGTATCTGCAAAGCTTTTAACTCAAAAAATCTTAAAAATGGTTTTATTCTGCTTTTTAATAAATCAGCAGAGAAAAGGAAGGTTCGTAGGAAAAATATTAGATCTCATAAAATATGTGCTTACAGTATACTTTCTGGTTAGTTCATGTGAGCAGCCTGGGATGAGGAAAGGAAGGAAAAAAAAAACACAAAGCAAGGAAGATGAAAGCGTGGGTTCTGGTAAGACCAGAAAGCAGATGGAGGATAAGGCTCTGGGCTACAAGCAGAGGTAGAGTGTGAGGCAATGGTTCGTGAGGCACTGGGCAGTCAGAGTCACTTCTGCCACATCCAGCAAGTGTTCAGCTGGGTTTGCATTGCTTCATTTGAGTTCAGGATAAGGGATCACTTCCCTTTGCAAATTTCTTTGTAAGGTATAGCCATGTATGGGCCTTCCATTTACTGCTGGCTCTAGAATGAAGCAGGCTGCAGCAGCCTCCCTGTGCTTAGAGCTACTTGAATATAATATCATTTCTAATTATAAGAGAAGGACTCATTAATTATAGACAAGGACAGTTTATGGGTTTCTAATATTTACTATGCCCCAGGAAATTCACTGTAAGAACCTTGCCATCTAATCATTAGCCAGCACAGCAATGATACAATCGAACCAGATAGTGCACACTAAAACCCTGGGCTAGAAGTCATCTATTCTTTTCAAAAACATATTCAATAATACAGATGACATCTGCACAAATTAATATAAATTTAATTAATTTCATTGAGAGCTTAAAATTCATTTTAATAGATGTCTTAGTTACTTTTCTCATTGCTGAGACTTGATGTCAAGTTTCAAGAAGGAAGGTTTGTTTTATTTCATGATTTGTAGAGGTTTCAGTGCATAGGCAGTGGGCTCCAAGGCAGGGAAGCAGGGCAGAGGGGCACTAAGCAGAGAAAAACAGATCACAGTGTGCAGCTCGCAGCCTTGGGGCAGCAGCAGCAGCAGCCTCCCTTCCCCTTTCATCCCATCCAGGCTACAAGCTACACCCAGGGTGGGCCTTCCCATGATCCACACTGAATCCTATGCTAATGTCAGTAATGCACTAATAAAGAACCATACACACTCTTATTCCCAGTAACAGTTGGGACCTATGAGCATGTGAGAGTTTGGAAGGACATCTAGATGCAAGCCATGACAACAGAGGGCCACATCAAACTGAATGGAAAACAGTGGGACCCAGTGGTTTTATTTTAACACATGAAAAAGAAAATTACTTTACCTTTGTTTAATTTTTTAAGGTAGAAATTCTAGGGGCCAGGAAGATGGTTCAGTGGAATAAGTGCTTCCCTGGCAAACTCAAGGGCCTGAGTTCAATCCCTGGTTCCACCAAAAAAAAAAAAGAAAGGCAGAGTTAAACAATTAAGTTGGTAAACTCAACAGAAATAAGGTAGAAATTCTGGTGGGCTCAGATATTCTCAAGGCTTACTCTACTCAGAGGATGAGGTGACATGAAGAATATCAGAACTTTGCTTCAATCACATCCAGCATGCTACGCAAGCATTCTAACAGCAGCAGGCAAGAAACAACGAGACTAGCACATTACAAATATATAGCAACTGGAGATTTCCCTTGGAAGTTATTCTAGAAATGCCTGGTATCCTGTGTATGATAAACCAAGAACTGAAATGTTGAATACTATGTTCACCAAAACAGAGAAAACATAGACTGAAGCCTTTCACATTTTGATAAAATTGGCAAAGTAGGAACAGTCATTCACCTTGCTGAAGCTCTGTAATGTAAAATTACTAAGGTGGCTGTGAAAGGAAATAAAATATGCTCTAGGAAACAGAAAAGGTGGCTGTTAAGGAGAGTGCCTGCTTTTTACAAAAATGAGTCTGTGATTCTACAATAATGACATAAAAGCTGAAGTATTATTTCCTGGTCTTTATTACATTTCAGCTGCCACTGAAACTAAAGTAATAGAAAAGTTATATTTGTCAGTGTAAAGTAACTACAAATTATCCATTCATCATAAAACATTTTATCCCTTATCTATCTAGATATAATTATAGCCTTGCTCTCTTACATTTTGGAGAACACGATGTGGATTAATAAAAATCCCAGCTAAATAAATATTTTTGATTAGTCCTGGTTTTATTCAGCCCCTTATTCTTTCGTCCTAAACACAGCAAAAAGTGTGTGTCCCAGTAACATAAATTCTCTTTCCCAAAATTAGCAGGCATGGTAAACAACTAAATAAAGTCTCCATTGATTTTAAAATTTTTTTGGTTATTCAGTAGAAATTTTGTGTAATATACTAGCAGATGTGTTAGTAAAATATTAGATAACACTGTTTGGCTCTAATTAGGCTCTTTAAAATATGGTAAATACTTATCTCACCCATGTGTGCTATATGTGTAAACAACTACTTAATTATAAACTCCCTTTGAGTAGGAATGGAGCCTCTCTTGTCATTTTTTACCTTCCTGTTCCATGAACTTAACATAGATTCCAGTATTTAGTAAGCAGGTGATATAGTCACTTAATCATCAAGTAATATTTACTGAATACCTACTATGTTTCAGGCAGTGCCTATCTGCTGGAAAAATAGAATTTGAAAATGAAAGAGAAGAAATTTCTTCTCTCATGGTATTATAGTAGGAAATCCTAAGTAAATAAATAAGCAAAAATAGGCTGGGCTGTAGCTCAGCGGCATAGCGTCTGCTGGGCAAACTTGAGGTCCTGAGTTTGATACCTGGTACCAAAAAAAAACCAACACAGTATATATTTTGAGGAAAATATATATTTTTAGGAGGATATATATTTTGAGGAAGATATATATTTTAAGGGAAAATATAGATATATTTGAGGAAAATGTAGGTAATTAAGGAAAGGACAGTGGGAGCTGTGAAATATATAAGGTGAGATACAAGGTGGTAGTGGAGGTAGCACTGTGCCATCCACACCCTCTTAGCATGAGTTCCGAGTTCCTCAGCTACTGTGCATGTTATCACAGCTGAGTCTTCTCCAGAACTTGCACGTGGAAGGAGGGAGCTGCCTGCACCAACTTTTCCCCCTCAGTGAAGGCAACCTACATCCAACAACTGGTCCGTCCTATGTCACAATTCTCCTGCTACACTTGGCAAAGTCTGAGGGTTGGCTCAAGGCCTGTCATAGTCACATCACTCGATTTTGCATTTCAAAGCTGATTGCTGGATCTTTATCCATCGCAAACGCTGATCCAATGCAGGCTCCCTCCTAAGTCGGATGCAAACATCAGGATCAGAGTAAGCAAAGGAGATCGCCATTTGGGTTGCATTCTAAGTAGAATATGTGGTTCCAGAGTTAAGGAAGAAAAGCAGTTGAGATGTGAATTCAGAAATCATAATGCGAGACAAAACCTAAATCTCCCAGGATGCAAAGAGAATAAAAGGGGTCCAACAGTGAGTATTGGAACCCTCCAACAATTGGAAATCAGGAAGAGTGGGGACAAATAAAAAGGATTTTGAAAAGCAGCCATGGGGCTGGCAAAATAGCTCCGTGGTCTGAAGCACCTGCTTAGGCAAACTTAGGCAGCCACAGGGGACTGCGGTTAGATCCCCAGCACCACATTCCATTGAAATAGCAGAACCATGAACTATTGTCCCAGTGACTGAAAAGAAAAAGTGCCCCAGCAGGGAAAGAACTGGTTCAAATGCTGCAGACAAGTCACGTTGTTGGAAACTGTGATCCATGATTAGATGAGGGAGAGTGGAGGTCAGAGACCAGAGCAGCACTAGTGGAAGAACGAATGGGGAAGAGAGCACTTAGGGTTTGGATGAATACAGCTCATTTGATGTCACAAGGTTGTTTTTGTTGTTTTTTTTGTTTTTTTTTTAATGCCTGCCAGCAAGATATACCTGCACTTCAGAGCAGATAATGCTACCATCCCCCTCAACCAGTAGACTTCAGTTTCTTAGTTGCCCAGGTAAGAGTTCCTGTTCCAGATCTGGTTGCTCCTGTCTCTTAGAAATGGTTCGTTATTGTGCTACATATTGTATGAACCTAAGCTCTAGCCCCCCAGAGATCAGAGGCTGATACTTTGGGAGTGATCCCAATCAGTCCTGTCAACGTAAATAAATCTATCTCCAAATCCTGGGTGCCTTTTTGATGTTTCCACTTGCTGTTTCATTTCCATGTTTGAAAAGCTGATTCATCTCTATTTCCTGTGCCTAAAACAATACTTGGTACATACATGTGTCTAATGCATATTTTTGAGTGAATGAATGAATTGCATGGTACCATGGGAAGAATATAAGTATCACTGACTGAGGGGTATTGAATTATAAACAGGAAAAGACCATATATGGAGCTACACACCTGTTATCTAACACTTGGGAGGCTGAGGCAGGAGAATCATCAAGAGTTTCAGGCCAGTCTGGGCTACATAGTGAGTTCAAGATCAGCCTGAACTACCTAGCAGTAGTTTTGTTTTATCTCAGGAAAAGAGAGTACAATTATCTTTTATAATCGAAATGCCTCTTTTTACAACCTAGAAATCCATGGCCCAAAAAGATTACCACACAGTTGAGTTGGGACCAGAACTCAGATCTCTGAAGTTCAGGTCCTCATTTTATCTGCTACATCTTGGCATATGAAACATTAGCTTAATGACTCTAAACTCACTTCAAAGCGCAGAAAAATTGAAAAAATTTTCATAATATTAATATAGCTGTTAACCTAATACCTTTCTATACATTAAGTTACATGAAACTTTCTGATTAAAAAAAATTGTGTGTGTGTGTGTGTGTGTGTGTGTGTGTGTGTGTGTGTTTCTGGGGATTGGCCCCAGGGCCTTGTGCACGTTAGGCAAATGTTCTACCACTAAGCAGAATATTTGCCCCTAGGATTTTCCATTTTAATTACATTTTTTCATTGATAAAACACTAAAAAGTTGACACTGTATAGAGTTGTGTATATATGTGTGTGCATGCATGTGTGTGTGTGTATTTGATAGAGTCTCAAGACTCATAGTGATCTGCCTGTTGTCAGCCTCATTAGTGCTGGAGTCACAGGCATGTGCCACCATGCCTAGTCTCTGTCACTGGGTCAATGAGCCCTGGGGGCAGAGCCAGCATAACATACAAGACTGGGGGTTGAACCTTGATCCCTGAATTTGCCAAAGCAGGCACGTAGTCCACTGAGCTATCTTGCCAGTCCTGTGTAGAGTTTTGACATTGCTTCAAAAACAATTCTAAAATAGATTAACAGAGAATTTAGGTTTTAGTCTTCTCATTCCAAACACAAAGTTAACTTATTTATTATTTAATTTTTTTCAGTTGACTCTTTAATATGATAATAAACTCTAAAGTTCTTTCATACATATGGTGATTTTTCTTTTCCGGCGGGTGCTGCGATTACACACAGGATTTTGTGCATACTAAACACAAGTTTTACCAGAGAGCTACAGACCATCCCATGGTGATGTTCTTGAAAAATCACTTAGACATTGCAATTTGAAATGAGATAAATTTATGTTGTGTTCATCACTTGTACTCAGAAGGGCCTAGTTTATTTTCAAAGAATCTAAGTATTTAACATCAAAAGCCAGACAGTAAAAAATGTGGTATTGTGAAATGTTCCGATTCATTTTATGGAGACAGACTTTTAATGTCGTACTCAGAAAAATCAACTTGTGGGTAACATCACTGAGGCCAGCCTTTGGCAGAAACTTCAAAAAGCAACTGTCAAGAGCTGAAAAACAGAGACTAGATTAATAATTTTAACCTGATAAATTTCACTAATCAATACCACAGATGCAGATGCCAAAATCAAAAGTATAATTTACTCATCCCATTAACTGATTTTTTCTGGCTGTGTCAGAGAGTCTAAGTGAACACCAAAAATGCCAACAATGTTCACTCCATCATGGAGCAAATGAGCAAGCCTGAAGTCAGCCTCTTTATTTTTAGTCTACACAGTCAAGAAAGGAAGCCACTACATGGGCCACTCAGCACTCAAGACCTGCTATGTGGGAAAACCTAATTTTAAAAATGATTCAATGATATTTCAAGTATATTTGGGTATATTTTAAATAATAAAAAAATCACTTTTGTTGTAAACAAGAATGAATTTAGGCAAAAATCATCAAGGGTTATAAAACCTGCAAGACAAAAGGTAGCTGGGGAGTGGGATGTTGACCTGGTTCTCCAAAGCATCTAATAGGTTGTTCATTAATTATAAAAGGAAATGATAGAATGATGGGGTTGGCACCTGGCTCAGTGGTGGAGCTCTTGCCATGCATGAACAGGGACCTGGGTTTGGTCCCCAGAAACACAAGGAGAGAGAGAGAGAGAGAGAGAGAGAGAGAGAGAGAGAGAGAGAGAGAGAGAATGGAAAAATGCAGTAGACACCAATATGTGTGCGCACACACAGAGAAATGTTCACAAATATACTAATGCACATGTATGTGTAAATACAGTAAATTACCTTTTTTGCTTCCACACCCCTCTGGAACTTTTTGATTTTATATGTAGTAATAGGTGATAGAATTTACAAATCAAATGATGTGTCTGTAACCCCCATCTCTCAACAATTTAAATGAGTAGACCACTATTCCATGATTATGGCACAACATGACTTGTTTTGAACTCAGGACCTTGCATTTGCCAGGCAGGTGCTTAAGCCACTGAGCTATCTCCCCTGACAGGACTCGTGCACTTCACTGATGCACATGTGCTTTCTTTCCCTAATTAGCTACCTCTATGGACAATGTTATAAAATAATTTCCTTCCTTGATTCCATAATACAAAATGAAATAAAGCAGGCACAAAAGGTTGAATATCACATGGCCTTTCTTATATGAGAAGCTCTAAGTACAAATAACATAAACAGCAATGTGAAAGATAGATGATAGGAAACAGGAAGGTAAACCTAAGCACATGGAAAAAGGAGCTAGGGATGGAGGGGGAAGGGAGAGGAAAAGTGAGGGAGGAGTAAAATGACTAAGATGTAATATGTATATGTACCAACTCCCATGATAAATGTATTCATTACGTGTCCCGAACATTAATTGTAAAATTAATTAAAATGTAAAAAATAATAAAACATCCTTGTCCATGTAGCATCCATTCCCTTAATTTTAGTGAAATTAACTCCTAAGGATAGGCCAAATGTGCACCTATTATATTAATTTACATGACAAGATTGTCTTTTATAGGATGTGATTACAGTTCAGTTTCCATATGAAATATATGGGCCAATTCTACTTTCCCAATCTTATTCCCATCAACAACAGGTGGTATTCCACTTCAATTTTCCCATTTTGATGGAATAGAAAGTGATAATTCGTGGTATTTTAATCTGTTTTCTTTTATCATGTATCAGTCTATACACTTAAAATATATTTACTCATCATTTATCTTTGCTCTTTGTATTCTTTTTATAGTTTTCTGTTTAATCATTTGCCATTTCCATATTAATGTCTAAGAGTAACAGTTAATATAAGTAATATTTTGTTGTCTAAAAATTTTCTTCATATAAATATATTTTTTCATAATTATATAGAAAAGCATGACAAGGATTTTTTTTCCTGACCCATAAAATATATTTTATAGTTTCTTAAATAAGTTCTTTAAGGGCTGGCCAAATAGCTCAGTGCAATATTTCTAGCTCAATGCCTGAGACAGTGATTGAGACTGGGCATGGTGGCGTGCACCTGTAATCTCAGCTCTTGGGAGACTGTAAACAGGAGAATCACTAGTAGTCCAATCTAGTAGTGAGACCCTGAACACCCTGTAGACCCTTCCCTGGAATACAAAAACTAAAAATAAATAAATAAATAAATTCTTTACATTTCTTATCACTTTGCAATTTTATTTCATTTTTATTTTATTACAGGATTCTCTTTATAATCCAGGCTAATCTTGAACTTGCTATATAGTGCAGGCAGGCCTCAGACTTGCAATTCTGCCTCAGCTTCTCAAGATCCCCGATCACAGGCATATGCCACCAAACCTGGCTCTCTTGTCAAATCCATTTGTTTTTCTTATTATTATTTTAAAAATTATTTATCTATTTATTCGTAGTACTGCAGGTTGTACCCAGGGTCTTTGCACTGAGCTACATGCCCAGCCCATTTTTGTGTGTTTGTTTTGAGACAGTGTCTTGTGAAGTTGCTAAATTGCCTGGGTTTGGCTCCCAATAGCTTTTTCTTCCTCAGGCTCCCAGAGTGCCGTGGTTACAGGCCTGTGCCTGGCTTGGGTTTTAATTTTTTTGTGCTAGCTTTATTGAAGAATGATGCATATTTCTAGCTCAGGCTCTGGCGCTGACTAGTCTACTTTTTCACTATAGATTAGCCAGTCCTAAATATTTTGTGTAAATGGAATTTAGTATGCGGTCTGTGGTGTCTAACTTAGCTTTGTTTTCTTAACTTACACTTTTGGAGGTTGTGCTAGTTTTCTGAGGCAATCACAACAAATTACACAAATTGGGTGGCTGAAAACAGCAGAACTTGGTTGTGTCACCGCTATGGAAGCCAGAGTCCAAAATCGGGCAGGCAGGCGACCAGTAAGGATGCTCCTCCGGGAGTTCCTGGGGTATCTTTCCTCACCAGAACTGCTGGGGATTGGCTTGCCTTGCCCCTCCAGGCTTCCCCCGATCTTCAGCGTTCTCCATTTAGCACTAGATCATTCCTAGTCTGCTTTCGAGTTCATGCGTTCTTCTATGTCTCTCCGTGTCTTTTCTTCTACTGCCTCTCAAAACTCTTTTATGTTTTTCTCTTGCAGGGAGTCTAACCACTGGATTTGGTACCTGTCCTGATAATCAAAGCTAATTTCTTCATTTCAAAATCTTTAACAAAATTATATTTGCAAAGCCAATTTTTCCAAGTAAAGTAACATTCACAAGCAGGCTCCAGAAATTAAGGCATGGGTAATCTTCTGAGGGGCCACTACTCCCCCCACTACAGCAGTGGTTCCGTAGTGTAGATTCTACCCATGTTTCATTGCTTTCTCATGCCAAATAACACTTACTCTGTGGATCTCTTACAGTTTGTAAAAATAATAATATAGTTCATGAGCTCTTCAGTTCATGGAAAATCAGGCTTTGGCTGTTACAAATCCTGCCACTCTGAACATGCACGTGCAAGTTTTTGGGGACACGTGCTTAACCCTTTTGGGTATATACTTAGGCACAGAATGGCTCAGTCATACAATTATTCTTTGCTAAATTTTAAAGAAAGTTGAACTTTCTTCAAATGGTTGTGTGAAGTGATTGCACCATTGATGTATGAGAGTTGTAGTTTCTCCATATCTTCTCAGACATTTTATCTTTTTATTTAAAAAATTATTGTAGTGAAATTCATAGGATGCATGCCTATCCTGAGGGTGCAATACCTTATAGCAATAAGAATACCTAGAAACCTCATCTTAGTTTCTAACTATTTTTTTGTTTAAAGTGAACAAAGTATCTTTAAGGAATAGTTGATTTCAAAGTCATAGCAGGAAAAGTAAAGGATAGGTCTGGAACATCTTGTAACCAAAAAATGAAGCTATAAACACAGAAAGATAGATACCTATTAAAAAGACATAGAAACAAAACTTCAGAGGCATTCAATAGCCATTAATCATCAAAATAAATAAGAAGAAAGGATTATAATCTACCAAAAAAAAATCATTTAGTCTGTACTAATATAAATAAACTAGAAATTTCTTCCTTATAACAGAATACCAACCACAAACACATTGAGAAATTAGAAAATCACAAGTCTCTGTTTAACAACCACCAAGAAATAGTTATTGCAGGTAAAAAAAAAGATCACAAGAAATGAGTGAGTGAAGGTAGGTCAGTGAACAAAATCCTTACTAGCATTAAGGTATCATTCCACAAAAATACTTATTAATTACAAAGGAAAGAGGGAAACTTTATACCAGAGAAAGCCAACAAGTCTCACTTTAATTAAAGGAGAAATTTTCCCAGCCATAGGGCAAACCACCATATAGTTCCACCCAAGGCAATGCAGTATCACATATTGTATCTGTACAGTTTCTGCCAAAGGAATGTTATCTTAGCATCACTGGGAAGGCACCTGGGACACACCCAAATTGGAGGATTCCATCAAGTGGTCTGGAATCTCTGAAAACGCTGAAGTGAGGACAGTCAAGAAAAAGCTAAGCAAACTCCCAAAACAGGTACACACAAAATTGAGGATTGTATTATTTTCCTGTTAATGACATTACTGGGAAGATTGGCAAAACCTGTATAGTATCATCTATAAATAACATCACTGAGAGAACTGACAAAACTTGAATAAGATCATTGAGTGTGGGTGCATGTAACTACTTTATACGTTCTCATTTTGTTCTGTAAATTTGACATAATTTCAAATTAAGAAGAATTGTAATTATGTGGTTATCTTCAGCCATCAGAGAAATGAAAAATCAAAACTACACTGGGATTCCATCTTACCCCCAATCCAAATAACTATCATTAAGAGAGAGAGAAAAAAATAATGCTGGTGCTGATGTGGCGAAAAAGGAACCATTCTGCACTGTAGGCAGGAATATAAATTAGTATGACCACTATGGGAAATCAGTTATGGGGGCTTCTCAGAACACTAAAAATAGAACTAACCATAACCCAGCTCTACCACTCTCTAGTATATACCCAAGGAAATCAAAGCCAGCATATAGTAGAGATATCTGAATTCCCACATTTGTCCTGGCATAGTAGCTAAGAGATAAATCAGCCTACCTGCTCAACAGTATATGAATGAATAAGGAAAATGTGGTGTGTATACACCATGGATTACTATTCAGACATCAAGAAAACAAAACCATGTCATTCGCAGAAAAATGGATGGAAGAGGAGATTATGAAGTTAAGCAAAATAAGCCACTCAGAAAGATTAAATATAGTGTTTTTTTCTCATAGGTGAAATCTAGGAGATAAAATGAAAGTAGAGGGGGGTCATTAGGAATGGGGAAGAGGTGGAGGTGATACGGAGGGTGAGTGCAATCAGACTAAGTAACATGCATACCTAAGAACGGCACACAGAAGCTCATGCTTTCATTAGGTAACTTGTGTTAATAACTATCGTTTTTAAATGTTAATAGTAGAAGGGGCCAGGGAGATGGCTCAGTGAAATAAGCACTTCCTTGGCAAGCAGAAGGGACTGAGTTCAATCCCTGGTTCCACGAAAAAAAAAAAGTTTCATAAATGTTAATAGTAGAAAAAATTACATTAAGAGTTCCCAAGAGTGACTATACTATTGGAATAAACCTTACTTGATCAAAGGAATCATTATGTGACACTCTTTGTTAAGTATTGGTATCTAGATTCGTCTAATTTCATCTAACTTGGGATTTAGAATTTGTTATATAGCAGTAAAGAAATTTTTTTCTTTCCTTTTCTTTGGTATCTGTTTGTACACATTGTTTTTCATTCATAATCTTGTATATTTCTTCTCTTGTTTTTCTTGATCTCAAATAAAAATGGTTTATCCTATTGAGATTAAAGAACTAGGTTCTGAGCTTCATATCCAACTATTTTTTGGTTTATTCTTTAATCCAATTTTATGCTCCTTTATTTTTACTTCCCAAATTGTTTTTTATTTTATTGATTTTCTAATTTTTGTTAACTATTATGAACTTTCTATGTCATCATTTTTATTCTTTAATAATAAAAGAATGTAAGGATTTTTTTCCCTATGAATGTATCACTTGCCATATGTAATACTATTTGGGAAGACATATTCTCACTGCTTTCTAAATAATGTAAAATTTTTCATTGCTTTTTTTTATTTATTTATTTTTGCTTTTTAAAAAAATATTTCTTTTGACTTAGAAGTTATCCAGATATATATTTTTTATATTTCCAAATAACTAAGATTTTTTTCCATCCATTTCATATATTTCCAAATTTATTTGAACAGAAAATCATATTTTATTATGATTTTGCTACTTTTAAGGAAAAATGGAATATAGGAAACATCCTAGATTTAAGGGGCTTATATTTCTTTTAGAACTTCCGTGGAGTTGATTCTCATTATCTGAGGTAGTTGAGTCTTATAAAATCAGCACTACATTAAGTTATTTAATCTGGAACCTTTACTTATAGGAAAAACTACAAGGTGAGGTTTCCATAGACCTCAGGCCACACATTTTCACCAATTAAAGTTCATGTGTGTTTTTATGTTGTCTCAGTTACTTTTTCCTCATGGCTGGGACAAAATACCCAACACCCAAAATGAAGGAAGGAAAGGTTTATTTAGCTCACAGTTAGTGGAGGTTTCAGTCCATACTCAGCTGGCTCCAAGGCAGAGTGGCACATGGCAGAGGGCAGCAGTTAACGGGGCCAGGAAACAGCAAAGAGCAAAGGCAAAAGGGAAGAGCAGGAGCAGAGGCAAGCCTCTCTCCTTTATTTTGCCTTCAGGCTGTCTGCCCCAGGCCAGGTGTAGCACTCACACTCATAATCCCAGCATTAGATTATGAATTAATCACAAACCCAAGAAACATGCTACCAATAGCTGCATGAGGCTTTGGGGGGACAGCTCCACACAAAGCATAATATATGTAAAGAATCCTTGTTGCATATATATTTGTAATTCCTTGACACTGAATCCAGGACCCAAACTCTAAAGCTTATGCTTAAACAAAGCTTGTCTAACACCTGGATTTTGTAGCTTCTTTGGGCCTGGATCACTCAGCAGTATTTGGACTGCTTTGGGGACTATTTTCAACAGGGAAATCAGCAACAGAAAGCACAAAAAAGCAGAAAACATGGCTCTAAATAGACTGCAAAAAGGACACTTGTTTATAGGAGAGCTGAAGCAGGAAGCGATGCCCCTTGTTTGATCTCAGCTGGGAATGAATGTGAGCTTTGGGCAGCCCAAATCTTTTGCTGCTCCAAGTGTCTCAGATGACTGCTCAATGTCTCAAATTTGACCTGAAAGTAGGAGGGTTCAAATAGGGAAGGGGCACGAGATTGGTGAGGGGAGGAGAAGGGATTAGGGGAAGCAGACTGAAAAACGACTATCTATGGAGGTTATGAAAATGTCACAGGGAAATCCATTACTCTGAACAATTATAAAAATGTCTCAAATATTGGATTAGTGATTATAAATAAATTTTAGCAAGGAGACAAATAGGCAAATAATGAGGATCATCTGTATCCATATAAAATCAAGCTTCAAGATTGTATTAATTCTTCTTTGTATACATGTATGTATACATGTATGTACCTATGTATGTATGTGTCTATCTATTAGAACTGGACAATTTTGATATTCAGGATTGTTACTAGAATGTCTATATATAAAATATATATATATATATATATATATATATATATATATATATTGAGACCTTGAATATCATGTATATATACATACATGATATTCAGGGTCTCACTACTAGATCAGACTTGTAGTGATCTGCCTATTTACAGCCTCCCCAAGAGCTGGGATTACAGGCACACGCCACCACACCCAGTCTCAATTGCCATCTCAGCGTGCCCTGGGGGTGGGGCCAGCATGGCAGGCCCATGGATCAAACCCCCAGGGCCCCTGCACCTGCCTGTAGGCACTTTGATACACTGAATTATTTGGCTGGCTCCCTAGAATATCACTTTTAACCATTACACTTTTTAAACATTTCCTTTATCTTGTTTTTTTCCTGTGGTTCTGGGATTGAATAAGGATCTTGGACTTGCTAGGCAAATTCTCTACCAGAGGAGGTATGATCCAAGCCCAATAATAGTTTTCAAATTTGTTTATATTTTTCATGCACACAAGGCTATGACTTTCATTTTATTCATATATTATGCTTTTTATCATTATCAAACTGTCCCTCTTTTCTCAGTCTAAGAACACTTAAATTGTACGTTCTCTGTTAATATCACTGCAGTCTTTACCCTTTCCCATTTTGTTTCCTGCTCCTTCCCACCTCTCACTGTCATCAGATGCTTCTTTTTGGTTACAGTGACATGAGATGCCACCTTTTTCCCTACTAAACTTTCATTTTTCTAATGTGCTTCCCCACCCCTAATAATATTCAACTCAAAGAAGACTTTTATTGTAATTTCTTCCTCCTCTTTCTAAGAAATCTAATCTTCAGAGTATTTTTGCTTCCTTCTTTCTCAAGCCTTTGTTTTACCCCAAGTCGTTGAGTTTTCTGAAGTAGATTAGTTCTTAAAATGCAAATTATTATAAGGATTTCCCTTCTAATATGCTTCTCTACTCACAGAGTCTTAACTTAGTGCACGTGTTTCTCGGGCCAGTATGTCACTCACCTCTTTTCCTCAGGTGGTTACCAAGGTTCAGCAGTCCAGATGGCTTTCTCCCTTTTACTGATCTCTTCCATTTCCCAATCTTTTTATAAAGTGCTTTTCTTCTCTCTCTCCCTCTCTCTCTCTCTCTCTCTCTCTCTCTCTCTCTGTCTCTCTCTCAAATGTATTTGGTATAGGGTCTAGGGTCTACAGGGTGTTCAGGGTCTCATTAAGTAGATTGGACTCATAGTGATCCTCCTGTTTTCAGCCTCTAAAGTGCTGGGATTACAGGCGCGCGCCACCACGCTCAGTCTTATAAACTCTATTATTATTCCCAGATAATGTGTAACTTCTCCAAATTGTTACCAATCTCTAAATACAGTGTCCTTCTTTCCCTCTGACAGAAAAAAATACATCAAAGTTGAAAATGTATTTCACTGTCTTCTAACTGTCAGTGTTGCAGAGGAGAATTTCCGTGCCAGCCTAAATTCTTTTTCTTTCTTAAATAACTAACAAACTTCCATATAGAAGGAATAAGATTGTTATCTTCATCTTTGTGGTTCCAAAGTTTTATATGTGTAAAATACGTATAGCCATATGTGTGTGTGTGTGCGTAATCTTTTTTTCTCTTTCCTACCTGAAACTTAATATCTTCCCCAACTCCATGCTATCATTGTTGGTTTGCTTGTTTTCTTTGCCTTTGCTTCACTTTCTCACTTACACTCATCCTGGGTTTTACTCCCAGTCTTGGCAGTATTCATTCCAGTGTTTATTCATACTCATTCATATTCATTCTCTTAAACTCCTCCTGCCCCATTTCTCTGTCTCACAATTTGTTTTGTGGTTATTGTCTTTCTGAGCTTTGAAATATTTCTTGGTCCAGTTTGCAGACTACTAGCTAGATCTCAATTGTAACTATTTTATTAGTGGAATTTAAATTAATTTTTTTAAACCTGAAAATCCCTGCTGTTTTGCCCTTGTATCACTCGGTTCCTTCTAGCATCTTTCCTACTCAAGTTCATGTTCTGGCTGCTTGGTCTTGTATGACCTGCTCATCAAGGGTTAGCTCCCAGCTGGGCATGGTGGCACGCACCTCTAATCCCAGCACTCGGGAAGCTGAGGCAGGAGGATCACTGGGAGTTGAAGAGCAGCCTGGGCTCCAAAGCCAGCACAAGGGCAGCCTGAACTGCATAATGAGACCTTGTTTCAGAAAGACAGAAAAAGGAAGGAGAAGGAGAAGGAGAAAAAGATCCCACTCCTGGAGTACCAGATGGTGGCCGTGTGGGGTCGGTAGCCTGCCTGGAGTCGCTGCCTATCATGCTCACAGGGTGACATCAGCGTTTACAACACTTGTACTTGATATATGAATTAATATTTCTAATTGTTGTTTGGAGAAAGTAAAGGATAGTTACAAGTTTTGCTATATAATAGTCCTCTCTACCCACATCCCCTTGGGAATATTGAGTACTGTAGCCTCTTAGCGTTACTAGATCCTTTAAGAAAATATACAATCTTTTTTTCTGTCTCTCTTTTTTAACTTCTACTTTTTTATAGAGGTAAAATTCATGTAACATAAAATAGTTCGGTGACATCTAGCACATCCATATACTGCTAAGCAATCACCATGTCTGCCATGCTTCAAAACATTATTACCCCTAATAAAATCTCATACTCAGTCAGCACTTAGGCTCCAGTACTCCCCGACCTCAGTACTTGGCAGTTTCCAAACTATCTCCATTCTCTATTGATTTACCTATTCTGCATTTTTCATATAAATAGAAGGATATGTGGTTTTGTCCATTTGGTGCCTTTCACTTACCCTGTTTTCAATGTTCAACTGCACTGTGGTGGGTGTCGGTCCTTCACTGCATTGGGCATATGCAGTTGGCCACTGTAACTGTGTGCTGCACCTCTGCGACTCTGTGTTCTACCTTTGCGGATTCAATCAGCAGCAAATCATAAAATATTAGAAAAGAATACAGAAAACTCCAAAAACAAGACTAGAACTTTCCATGTACCAGGTACCATGTGGAATTCACACAAATGAAGTGAGGTTGGGCCTTGTATTAGGCATTATAAGGAATTTAGAGATTATTGAAAGCATTCAGGAAATGGATATAAATTCTTTTTTTATGGATATAAATTCTATGCAAATACTACATCATTTAATATATTAGAATTACCTATGGATTTTGAAATGATTGGAGGTTTTTGAAACAAATCCTCATATGGATACTAAAGGATGATTGCATTCTACGATATGTGTATCCTTTCTTACGTGTTGAAAATTTGGGTAATTTCCAACTGTGGGGTTATGGTGAATAATGCTGATATGAACATTTGAATACAAATATTGGTTTAAGTATCTGCTTTTAATATTTGGGGGTATGTATCCATGAATGAAATTGCTGGGTCATTGTAATTCCATATTTGACTTTGGAGGAGCTCCATTTCATTTTAATTTTGCTTAACTGGCATATGACTTGAATAACTTTATTTCTATTAGATCAGCCTATCAGCCACTAGTAATATAGAATTATAGGGAAAATACTGATACACATGTCTCACAACAGTGCAGCTCATGAAGCATTTTTCTTTCTTTGTTCTTTTTGCCTTTTCCCTCAGATGACCCAAGAAAGAATTAAAGATCTCAAAAAAATGTAGGTGATGTGAAATACATATTACCCAGATCTTTGGATATAAAATGGAAGAACTTGTTTAAGACCAATGAGGGATTGATAAACACTCAGAATAAAAATTCTAGCATTGTTTTAACTGTTAAATATTGTCAAGTGAGGGAAAAAGAAGGAGTAGATGCTATAAGGAAATGTGTACAATCTATATCCAAAGTCAAAACTTGGGTCAGAAGGTCAGGGTAGGGGGCTGGGGAGATAGCACAGTGGTTTAAGCACTTGCCTGGCAAGTGCAATGTCCCAAGTTTGATCCCCGGTACAAAATAAAAAGTCAAAACTTAATACTTGAAGTCTAAGTGATGCCAGTTGAACTCAAATCTACATTCTATGAAATCAAAACATAAGAACTTCGCAGAGCACCATTTTTAAAAAGGAAAACCATTGTTAGATGTTTTTAATACCTTTATAGTGTGTCTGAGAATTACACACACACACTACTGTGTACACATCCATGGCTTTTTATTTTTAAGAAGGGCTCATTATCATAAAGACAATTTGGTTTGTTTTAGAGTGTCGCTCTTTAAAATTCAGTTTTCATCTAATGTTAGGTGGGGCGTGGGTTGTTTTGAATGACAAGGGAAGAGACAATTTTGAGAGTGTGAAGAATACATCAGAGGAAACTCAAGGGATGTAAGTACCTAATTATGAATTTCCTGACTGTGCAACTCGACCAGCAGCAACTGGACTTCATTAGTACAGTGGGCCTCACCTCCAGCTGTTCTACAAAAACAAATCAAGGAAGGATTTCCAAGGCACATTTGCCTTTGGACTAGTTTTATATCTTAATGCAAATAATGTGATGCAGTTCTTTTTTAAAAAATAGGTGACAGACTGTCTAAAAAGAAACAAGCATTTCTAACTGCAAAAGGACTAGTTTATGGATCACATACTTCTGCTTAACGTGAAGGTGTTAATCTGTGCAAGAAAATAAATACTGCAAATGGAACCAACCCTGGAAATGTGTGCTTCAGAGGTAAAACTGTAAAATCATGTTTCTGGCACAGGAGCCAATGACTGTGTTCTGTGAGTAATGCATAGATGCAATCTATGTGGTGGTACATTTCATGGGCGGAGAAAATATCAGTGCTACTGGCTGAGGCTTGGCAAGCAGGAACCCATTTATTTAGAAAAAATTTGCATGGCCAGAAACAATGTGAAAAATGTACTGCCCAGCTTGTGGGCTTGTGAAGTCGAAGGCACACCACTCCCATCAACTCAAGGATGGGAGAAGGAAATTTCTTTTGCTGTTTTCCAGTTTATACTTATAGAAGAGAGATGTATTCCTTAAGAGAAGAGAAATGATGCATAATTCATCTTATGTTTTATCAAAGCAAGAACTTCAGATGGACATTTGATAAGCCAGAGATCCAAAACACTCTGGTGAAGTGAAGCATTAAGGAGAAACCTAAAGATAGGTCGATTTTACTGTCACTGTGTCTGGTTTGTTTTAAAATTACTCCTAGCTATGGATTTTTGAGTTTCAAAAATAATTATCAAATCACTAAGTGCTTAGTGGTGTATAAAGGGAAACTGGGGGAGAAGAAGGACAGAAGTGCCTCACAACCTGACCTCCTCTAATGTTTCAATAGCATTTTTCTCACTGTTTCCATGCATTTTTACTGATCTTCTCTCTACTATGTCAATTTAATGTCTTTAAAATTTTGGGAAGGTGAATTTATTTAAGAAGAATTAACTGCTACAGACATTGCCTCCTCATAATAAATAACTACAAAAATGAGGTAAAACATGACAATTTTCAGACATTAATTACAGACCATGCAGAATTGGGTGCCTGAGAGAATCCATACTTCTGAATATCCTAGACATCTACCTTGAGGAAATTTCCAAAGTGCAGCACAGAGAAAAGTAATGTAGGAGCTTTTTGGGCTGAGAAAATTGACATCTATTTGTGTAGACTAAGGTAGCTTATCCTTAAGACAGATCCAAGAAAAAGAAAGAACTAAGCAGAAAGAGGTCTAGAAGTCTGTAGGCGAGTCCCCTTGAATCCTTCCTGAATATCAAGCTGCACATACATAGCTGAAACTCCCTTTTGATGGATAAGTAAATCTTCCAAGTAGAGACCAATTAACAAGAAGCTAGGAAATGAGCAAGTCCCAGAAATGAGCGGGGATCAACATGTTTTAATTTCTTCGATCCAGAATGGGGAAAACTTAGAGAATTCTTGGGGGAAATTCTGTGGGGATCTTGAGGGTTACTGCTTAGAATGGAGATTCAATTTGTTCCATAATTAATGTTATTTTATTTTATTTATTTTATTTTTTTTTTGTCTTTTTGAGATAGGGTCTCGCTATGCAGTTCAGGCTGGCTTTAAGCTCACTTTGTAGCTCAGGCTGGTCTTGAACTCACAACAATCCTCCTGCCTCAGCCTCCCGAGTGCTGGGATTACAGGCATGCGCCACCACGCCCGGCATTAATGTTATTTTAAAAGCTCATGAAAACAGCTTTAAAACAAGCCTCAGAAAAGGTAAAGTAACCAGCAAGTATTAACTTTCCACTTCACCCTAAAATGCTAATAATATTCTTTAAACAAAACCCATAAAATCCAGTAGTAGCCAATATAAAACTCACAACCATGAAACAATTCAAAAAATCAGAAATGAGGAAATAGAAAGATGATTCAAACTACAAAATGGAAACAGACTGAGAAATGACTGAGATGGCAAGAGTAGCACATGTGCCAAATAGCTATTTTGAACGCCCATTGTAAGCTCAAAGATATAGAACAAGATAACTGGAAAGGAAGGAAGGAAGAGAGAAAGAAGGAAAGAAAGAAGGAAGGAAGGAAAGAAGGAAGGAGAGAGAGAGAGAGAAAGAAAGAAAGAGAGAAAGGAAGGAAGGAAGGAAGGAAGGAAGAAAGAAAGAAAGAAAGAAAGAAAGAAAGAAAGAAAGAAAGAAAGAAAGAAAGAAAGAAAGAAAGAAAGAGAAAAGAAATTAAAAAGTAAGATAAAGGGCTGGCGAGATAGCTCAGTGGACTAAGTGCAAGTGCAAAGACTAGGGTTTGATCCCAGCACCACATGCAGCACCAACCCCACCCACAGGTACACTGAGCCAGCCACCAAGTCTGGGTGTGGTGACACATGCCTGTAATCCCAGCACTAGGGAAGCTGAAAACAAGAGGATCACTATGAATCTAAGCTGCATAGTGAGACCCTGTACCAAATATATAGGTTAAACATTGCCATCTCCCAGGCATCTGCGCTTGATCTCACTCACACTCTCCATAAAAGTGTGACTGTGAAGCTGTGAGGTTTGTTCAGGGAGACCCTGTACCAAATATATATATATATATATATATATATATATATATATATATATATATATATATATATATATATATATATATATATATATATCAGGAATGATGGAACATAATATAATTCTAGCACTCAGAAGGCTGAGACATTAGGCTCTCCAGCTTGAGGCCAACCTTGGCTGCTTAGCAAGCTTAAGGCCAGCAGGAGCCACACAGCAAATCTTTGACTCAAAAAATGATGTACACATTTTATATAATGCGTACATTTTTTCTATTTATTGTTGAGCAATAAATAGAAAAGAACTAATGACACATTCACAACTATGATGCATCTCAAAAACACCTACCTGCATTATAAAAACCACATATAAAATTGAAAGATTGCACTTAAATGAAATTCTTAAAAAAGGTCAAAAACCTCTAGAAAGTTCAGAATGTAATTCCTGGTTGTCCAGGAACTGGAATGGGTGTGGGTGGTCAGAACTGAGCAACAGAGAATGCAAGTTCATTACCTGAATATTCTCAAAAGGGCCAGGGTGTTAACCTAGTGGTCTAAGCATCTGCCTGGCAAGCGCAAAGACCCAGGTTCCCTGGTACAATGTGGCATGCCAGCCACTGAAACAGGCATGGTGGTGTACACCTGTAATCCCAGTTTTGGGGATGCTGAGACAGGAGGATTACTATGAGTCTGAGCTGCAGAGGGAGACCTTCTACCAAATAAATCAATGATTTTTAAAATTAAAAACAGAAAATGTAGCCTTAAAATAGATGTATTTTTATGGTGAGTAAACTGTACCTCAATAACAGTGTTGTTTTGTTTAATGGAGAAATGCAGTACTTTTGTAGATTGTGCTTCAGATTGCTCCCTGGCCCCACGGGCTTTCTCTGTTTCTCTGTTGACTTCTCCTCCACAGCCCCACCCCATCCCTGCCTCTGCTCAAAGCCACAGCCTTCTTTCATTTACCGGCTCTCCAAATATTTAGAGAGGTCTCCATCAACGGTGGCCTTCACCTACCCACCTCACCAAAGCCTCCTCTCCTCTAGGTTAAATATTGCCATCTTCTGCACTTGATCTCACTCACACTCTCTATAAAAGTGTGGCTGTGAAGCTGTGAGGTTTGTTCAGGAAGGCAAGACCCAGAAGACTATGTGTTCCCACACCCGGGAAGCATCTCAGAGGGGCTGGGTGAGGGAAACAGATGTCTGTGTTCACAGAGGTGACTTGCACAGCAGCAGGGGCCACAGTCAAGATGCCATTCTTTACATGAAGTCTGTCTCTCTGCTTTAAGTACAGAGAATGTCCTTGCTTAGATTCATCCTTTGCCACACGATGAGTGGATGTGGATGGCATGTGTGGAATGCAAGGCGAAGACAGTAATCCAGGAAGGTAGATTAGAACAATTGGGCTCCAACAACCTCAACTCAATTTCTCTGTTCAGATTTCCTGCATCCTATGAAAAGTGTCCACCGTAGCTTTTTTTTTTTTTTCACCATAGCTTTAAGGTTTGTCATACCTGCTGTATTCTATTCTTTTTACAGATTACCCTTTTTAAACTTTTAAAGTGTAAAGGTACAATTTAAATATACATATTGATACGTGTATCATAGAGAATTTGTACTTCTACATGGTTATCTTGGTACCTCTTTTTCCACCCCCATTCTCCCCCCTCAAACCCCTCTTCCCCTCCTTATTTACAAAGCTTTATTTCCATTTTCTCCTTCATTTCTTGTGGGGGACCACCTGAGCAGCTCTCCTTGAAAGAAAAGCGACTGTCTCCATTTTGACTGAGTCTGATCCTATTTCCTCATATTGTTATGTACAGAGCTGGCTAGGACTTCTGTTTATCCTTCAATTGGCCTTAAGCAATGTGTACTGGTCTAGCTGAGGTGCTGGTGATAATCTTTGAAGGTGGCATGTGTGTTTCCCTGGTAAGCCTGCTGCTCCTTAATGTGAGCAGGGTGGAGACAGAATGGTAGAGCTAATGCTCTGTGCTGCCAGCTGGGATCCAGAGCCTCCAGATAGAGGCTATGACTTCCTGGAGCTTGAAAGACTAGATCAAAGCTGAAGCCCTAGACTTCCCAAAACATTAAATACTATGTAATGTAGATTACTCTCTCTGCATATCCTCTCTGCATATGGCAGGAGTAAATGTAGGCCACCCAGCTAGCTCAGCTCACAGTAGTCACCTACTTCCAACAATTCTCAGTCAATTCTCAAGCCACTCCCTCACTGAATAAAAACTGGGTGAGGCCCTGGGTCGCTGTCTTGGCTCCCGAAAGCTATGTCATGGCAGGACTTAGAGCCCCTTGACTCCCCGATGATTAAAAATGTAATTTAGTGTCCTCATTTTCACCGTGGGCTGCATGGAAAGTGGAAGATTGTAATCAACTTGATGGGATTCCAATAACGTAACTTTGGGATTACAAATATTGGTTTCTTGGACTGAGACGAGGACCAGGAAGTGTCTCCTACAATTTCTCATATATTTTTTTTTTTTTCCCTTCCTTCCTTTTCCCTTCCCTTCCCTAATTCCCTTTTCCTTTTCAACAAATTACAAGTTATCCTAACCTTTTCGGGGCATTATTTTACTTAGGCTGGGTAAGTTACAACTTCTTTTCCTCAGTTTTTTCATCTGTAAAATAGGGATCACAACTAGAATCCTTTTGAAGTGTTACTGGGAAGATTCTAAGTACTAACGTATGTGACATGCCTTAAATATTTCCTGGTTCAGAGTAGGCTTGCTTAAGTATCTCTTGTTATTCATTACTGAAGAATACAGACAAAACTCTTACAGGCTTCCAGACAGAATTAGTAAATTATTTGAAAAGATGAGGAAAAATATCCTGAGAGTGAGAGATCCCTTTACAACATTAGAAAGTAGAGAAATACATTTTCAGTCTAAAAACTTTTTGCAAAATTGCTGCCTATTTACTCATCCCAGTGAAAGAAAGCTACCATGACGTGAGTGTAACCTATATTGCTCACCACCCAGTAAGTGTTCCAGAAAGAGTTTTCTGCCTTCTTTCTTGCAGGCCCCTGATCTGGGACTTCTAATCTACCTTCCTGGATTACTGTCTTCGCCTTGCATTCCACACATGCCATCCACATCCACTCATCAGCCAGTCCCCTCTAACCCATTTCCTACTTCACACTGCAATTACTAGAGCCCCAGGAAGCCAGGACAAGTTTCACATCTCATCTAAAGTAACGGATGTATTTATATCAGCCTTTCGTGTTAGACATCAACAGATTTCAATTAGGGAAGTTAAAAAAAGATACATATTTGGCTTACTTCAAGTCATAGGAGAGGGATGAATTCTGGAAAATAGGAAAATACTTCATGTGATTCTTCAGGAAATCTCCTTTGTTTTCATTGTTTTAACTCTCAAATACTTGAAACAAAGAAAGTTCCTTATTTCATGATTGGGTTTTTTCCCTTTCTTTATTTTTTAAAGAGAGTACAAATTAGAATTAAAACAAAAAAATACAAGTGATATAGAATTTCACTTAACAAAGTAGTATGAATTTCACAGTATTTGTTGTAATGCAGTGTTGTTTTCCAACCAGTTATTCACACTGCCAGGTAAATGCATTTAAAATTGGAAGAAACAAGAAAAAAATGTAGAAGAAGAGAAAAAGTACAAACAATTCAAAAAAGGAGACAAAACAAATTATTATCTGCTCCTTTCCATAGACCAGCAGAAATCCACAGTGCAGCTCTCCAAATCATCCTGGTTACATGCTTAGATGAATCTCTTTCCCCCACTCACTCTCCTGGCTTCCTCAACTCAGTAACTCTTTCCTTTTAACTAGGTTAATTCCCTTTTTCCAGTATCTATTGTACACTTCAGATTTTATTTTCTCTCTCAGGTTTTCACACTAAAGAGCTAATATGATGTTTATGAGTGCAGGTCTGATTTATTTCACTTAAGAGTATGCTCTCTAGGGACCAGGGATATAGCTCAGGGGCATAAGTGCCTGCCTGGCAAGCACAGGGTCCTGAGTAAAAAAAAAGAAGAGTAGATTCTCTAGTTGCATCCATTTATCAACAAAAGATTTCATGATTGATATTAGTTACCTGGTTCTTATCCCATTCATTGATTTTTTTTTTAAAACTAGTACATGCTGATAGTACATGATGGTTACACTCACCCTAGAGAGTTGGTCCATGCATTTAACATATCCTTCAATTGCTTCATTACTCTCAACTTTGAGATTGTTGACAAAGAAACGCAAGTTAAAATTATCAAGGAGGATAAAAGTTATAAACTACCTAAAGCGTATTTGCCAACAATTGTGTGTCTGAATTTTTTACTCAGGGAAATTTAAGGGGTAAAGTAATACTTTTCTGGTTCACTTATGCTTGAATCAACAAGTTGTTTCCTAAAGCCTATTTGGTGATCTCCTAGTTTGTGAGTCCTTCAGGGTGCAAAATGTTCTTCCCTTTGGGGGCTTTGTCAGTCGCAGAGGAGCTTTGTGTGACCCACACTTAGCAAATGGCACTTTGCTTCTAAGGCTGCTCTTGCCTCTGGTTCCTTATATGGCCACATTTCTCTGCCTGGCACCCTCTTTCTTAGATACCTTCATGGTTAATTTCTTGATTTCCCATTTTACAAATTCATCTTTTCATGGTAGCTTACTCTAACGACTCCATTTAAAATTAAAACTTAAGATTTAACTTGTGTGAGTACACATAAGTACGTATTTCAGCTCTAAAACACTTCAGCCAATTAAAACTTGGAATCAAAAAAATATTAAAAGGCTTTGAAGTACTTCTAATACAGAGTTCTCATTTTACAGAAGAACCCTAGAGAACTTAAGTGGTTTTCTCCAAGTCACACAACAAATTAAATTCAGAGATAGTTCTATCTAAAAGACACCTGACACTTGACATGTGAAGCTGTTTCCTCAAACTGAACTATTAATCCTGCTCCTCCTGCAACTCCCACATCTCAGTTGATGACAGCACCATCTTTCCAGGCTTTAGTCCCCTGGAATCATCCTATCTCCCTTTCTTTCATGCATCCACATCTAACATGTTCACAGATCCTGTTTGCTCTAAAATTACAGAATCTACCACTCCTACCACTTCTCCGTCTGCTCTACTACCTGTCTAAGACACCATCATCTCACATGTACTATTGGGATTATCTCCCTGCTTCTGCCCTTGCTCTGAAAGTCTGTTCTCAATTGGTAAGCAGAGTGATCACTCAATCACTTTTAGGGTATTAGGAATAGAACCTGAGACCTCACACATGTTTGGCAAGTTCTCTACCACCAAGCTACGTAGCTCAGCATGACCTCTAAATCTAAGTCAATTCATGCCATTCTTAAGCTCCCTCAAAGACTGCACTAAGGGCTGGGGATATAGCTCAGTGGTATAAGAGCCTGCCTGGCAAGCCCAACATTCCAAGTTCAATCCCTGGTACCACAAAAAAAAAAAATAAATAAATAAATGAAATTTAAAAACTGAAAGATGACACTAGCTCCTTGTTTCACTCAGGTAAGTGCCTATGGAATCTTTTACCATCAACACCTCAATTATCTGCTCTTCTCTTCAGTTCTATCCCTTTATCTGTTCCTGAACTCTAAGTACAGTGAAATTTTTGCTGTTCCTTGAAAAACTCAAGCACATTTCCACCTTATGATCTACTGATCCCTCTGCCTGGAGTGCTCTACCTATAGACATCCTCATGGTAATACAACCTGTATATCATCTGCTTTTTTCAAAAGATATCCTCTCCGTGAATCTCCACCGACCTTATTAATAATTGTAAGCCGGGCGTGGTGGCACAGGCCTGTAATCCCAGCACTCAGGAGGCTGAGGCAGGAGGATTGTTGTGAGTTCGAGAACAGCCTGAGCTACAAAGTGAACTTAAGGCCAGCCTGAACTGCATAGTGAGACCCTGTCTCAAGAAGACCAAAAAAATAAATAAATAAATAAAAATAATTGTAGACTGCCCATATATCTCAGTGACACATGATCTTTCTTCCTCTGTTCTATTTTTTGTCTTTAGAATATATCACCCTCTAGTACATTATTTATTATATTTATGATTTACTTTTCATCTTCCTATTACACTATAAATTTCCTAAGGGCAAAAAATCTTATGTATTTTTATCATTGGACCCCCAGTATCTACAGCAATACCCGGCACAAAGTAGGCACTTGGTAAATATTTGGTATTTTAAAGTAGGCCCTTGAAGAGAGAGAGAAAAAGAGAGATTTATAGCTCTCTAGATATACAATCATTCATTGTTTTATGTTGCCTTCATGAAGTGGCTACAACTAACATCCCTGGTAGAAAAGAAATCTTAGCAATTTAAAAACAAGGCAGGCATTGGACAAAACTAGGAATTAGCAAAGTGCTGTTCATCTTTCTTTCTGTACCCTTTTTATCAGGTAAGGCTCCAACTCTAGTTCTTGTATTCTATTTGGAACTTTCCTAGTGAAGCTATTAATTAACCTAAGTGACACAGATGTTCCCTTTACTGTTATGCTTCCCAATGTGTTACACCATCATAGGTTATTTACATTAAAATATAAAAATTCAGGAAGAGGAAAATACTAAGCCTTAAGTGATCTCTTTATTAGTGAAATTCCAGGAATATGATACGTGCTTGGTGGGAGAATCTCAGCTGCCTGACCTAAGTACCCATTTACTCTGCGTTGGATTAGTCCTGTAGTGTGGATTTGCTACAGTAATTTTTAAACAGGTGTGGAAAGCGTCAGGGATATAGTTCAGCAGCATGGAGCAAACTCAAGGTCCTGAGTTCCTATCCCAGTACCTAAATGAATAAATAGATGTGGAATAAATTGAAGTAATAATCACAGAACAAATGCAAAATGAAAATCACTCCCAATCCTACATATGACAAAGTCAGTAATCTGGTACAGAAGAATGTATTCAGCAAAAAGTTTGTGGAATTCAATAGAATACAGTTTGGAATAAACACTTAATATTTTAAAAGATAAAATTATACCACAAACAAATGTGTGAATTTGCAGTGAGGGGAGAAGGGACTGAACTAAAGTATGATGGGTAGAGATGAAAACAAAACATCTGCTGGTGGCCAGGGAGATAGCTCAGTGGAATAAGTGCTTCCCTGGCAAGCACAAGGACCTGAGTTCAATCCCTGGTTCCCCCAAAAAGAAAACAAAAAAGCAAAACATCTGCTGGTAAACAGCTCAGAAAGGAAACTTTTTTTTTTTTTTTAGATACTTTTAGGTAGAAACAATCTCTTGAATATTTTACTTGTCTATACACTGCAGAGCATCAAAAGAGATCAGATCAATTTAAACATGGGTAGATAAGAGAGAGGAGATACAAAACATGAAAATGCCTTAAGAAAAAGAAATTATTTTTGACTAAGGGCATTAAGAAAGAAAAACAGGTCAATTGCTTTCAGTGGGGAGAATGATTCTGGGTTGAGAAATGGACATCATTTGTAGTCAAAGAATACATATACTATAACCCCATTTGTGTAATGTGGATTAAATATGGAATAATATTTTGCATACATAAGGAATTTCTGGAAGCCTACATGAAAAGATTAATATGGTTACTTTTGAGGAGAAGATATGGAAGTTTGAGTAGGATGAGGGAAACTACACACATTTAATATAAACCTCTCTACTTTTCAGCGTACGGCTCTATGTATTAACCTATAGAAAAAAAGATTAAAATTTTAAATCACATTGTTATTAAAGAGCTTAGAAAAGCTACTATTATGTCTTGGCACTACTTTGAATCATATTCAGTAATTATAAATAGCATTACAGCGATTTATGTGACTTTCAATATCCAGTTTAAACTTTAGCTTTATCTCAAGTGTAACACAGGTCATGTTGATTAGATACACGCTAATCTTTTGAATATACATGCAACAGTTCAATCCATTTAAATTTATTTGATGATTTTAAGGCAAAATGAGAAAAAGACATTAGTCCTCTTATTTGTGAGTTTTAGCTAGCAAACATCTTAAACAAGGATACTGTCCAAGAGTTTAACCATGGCAACAAGTATCTCAAGTCCCTTCACCATCTGTGACATGATAGGCTTTGCACCAGGGTAGAGATGTCCTCTGCCACCCGGAAGCTCAGGGTGGTGAGAGGAATGCCCACAGTCTGGGACTGGGTGGGGATTGCTAGAGAAGGTGGAAAGGTATAAGAGTAGCACAGAATAATGAAGGATTGCACTTGTAATCTGGGCAGGTCTGGCAGGATGTCGCAGAGGAGAGTGGTGAAGGATGAGTAGGAGATTACTGCTGGACCAAAGCCTGCAGTAAGGAAGGCACAGGAGGCAGGAGCACCTCAGGAGAGCCAGCACCGTGCTCCATTTGATATGGCTGCAGCTGAGGGCAGGGGCAGTGAGCCCCAAAGCAAGGCATGCTGGGGAAGCTGGACAAGCTTGACTGTGGCGAGACTTGGCTCCTGGCTATGGAACTGGAGCCATAAGAACAGGAGCTCATTCTGTCTGCTGTACTGCTGAAATACCCACGGGGTACCTGAACAGGGCAGGAGGAAAGTGGACACCTAAGACTACAATGGGGAAAGAAAGGTTGGGGAGACCATGTAGTGTAGATCATCAAAGCAGGAAAGATTTAAGGGGAGGCTGTGGATGGACACAGTGAAAGCAGGAGTTGATGTGCCCCTGACATGTGAATTTATGAGTGTGAGAGGAATGGATTTGTTAAAGAAAAATATATAAAATGCCCAAGCCAGGCATGGTGGCACACACCTATAATCCCAGCACTTGGAAGCCTGAGGCAGGAGGATCTTTGTGAGTTCAAGAACAGCCTGGACTACAAAGTGAGTTCAAAGCCAACCTGAGCTGCATAGCGAGACCCTATCTTAAAAAGACAAAAATAGATCAATAAATAAAATAAAATGTCTTATAGTTTTGTAATCTATTTTGCTGTTCCTTTGTATTTTAATAAACCCAAATCCTCAATAGATGAAAACATTTCCACACAACTTCTACCAAGAACCTTCCTTGAAAGTTGCCACCTGACGGGCTAGGGAGACAGCACAGTGGTCTAAGCCCCTGCCTGGCAAACACAAGGACCGGGGTTTGATCCTAGGTACCACATGCCAGCCACCAACACCAGACATGATGACATACTCATGATGGAGAATACAATCTACTTTACTTAGTCTAGATCCAAAAACACCCTCATGGACACACTCACAATATCTGGCCAAGTATCTCGGCAACCTGTAGCCACTGAAGTTGACATATAAACCCCATCACGCTAAATCTACTCTAAAGAGAATCAGAGGTAGTGTTAGCTTTACTCTGTAACTGTTCCCCTCCTGGCAGCAGAATGCTCACAGCAATGCCAGACCTCCTGTTTTCATATCACATTGTCCAAGAGAACAGAGAATCTGTTCTGATACATGCTGAGAGAAAACAAGGAAGTGTTTGTCCCCTCAAAGCCCTAACAAATGCATCCTAGTCTCTCATTGCCTCTGAGTGGGTCACATTTCAGTTCTTACACCAATTATGGTGGCTTGGCGAAATGGATACAGTACAGTGATTCCTTTAAACCAATTTAGCCCACCTTCCCTGCTTAGGGTGGAGTCAATCTTGCTCAAACTAGCACAAGTGATAAGGGAGAAGTCTTCACAAAGGAAGTCTATGCACTGTTCCCAGAGCAGAGGAATGGGTGTTTGGTAAAAGGGGACAGGAGGTAAAGTCATTGCAAAGACAAAAAAGGGGAAAGTATGGAGTGAGTAAGCTTATAAGAAAAGACACAAAGATACCTTATTGCTCTAATACAGGAACATTTTCCATGTTAGCCAAACTGAAATATTTTCTGGTTAGTTTCTCTCTCTTTAGGGAGAGCATCGTCTTCTCTTAGGTCACAGAATGTGCCTCAGAGCGGCAGGCTAGGATTCGTCATCCTCAGTTTGCTGCAATCAGGCTCTCCTCTGACCACAGGATGTAAGTGGTGTCCAACCCCCAGCAAAAGCCCAGAGAGGTCAGGAGATGCTCAAACAGTGTCATGGCCAAGGGAGAGCAGGAAAATAGATGATTCCCTGAGAAATTCTTCCCAAGTGGCATCTCTCTCTCTCTCTCTCTCTCTCATATTTTTACAATCATTTGTTTATTTTGTACCAGGTCTCACTACAGAGCTCAGACTCATGGTTATCTTTCTGTCCCAGCCTCCCCAACACTGGGATTACAGGTATGCACCAGCACACCCAACTTTAAGGTCGGTATGGTGGTTTGGGGTTCCAGAGCCAGCAGGGCATGCAGTGTCAGGGATCAAACTTGGGTCCTTGCATCTGCCAGAGGCAGAGTTGGGGAGATAGATGCTGAGCTATCTCCCCAACTCTGCAAATCAATTTCTTATGAAAAATTCCAAGTATGGCATCCCAGCACAGATGGGTCTGGCCTTTCCATGTCCAGGGAGAAGATTAACCCTTTAATGTCTGAACAAATGGTAGTGGCCTTCCCTCAGGCTACTTCTCTGCCTCCACTCGGGCAGTTACCATGTAAAACAATGCTCATCTCTTCAGGGCCTATTCCTCCCACCCTTTGCTTCTAGATCTTTAACCAGATTCATTCAAGTCCTAGCATGCTCCTAAACACTGTAAAATAAAAGTCCCTGAAGCTTCAACTGTTTATTCACTGCTCACAAAGGATTAAACAAATTAAGTACAGATTGCTGGACCAAAGAAAAAGATTTGGTAAGCAAAAAAACTGAAAACATGGTGGACTAGTATTCCAAAAAACTACCTTTTTTTAAAAAAATTTTTTTTTGAGAGAGGGTCTCACGGTGTAATTCAGGCTTGCCTTACACTCACTATAGAACCCAGGCTGGCCCCCAATTTATGGTGATCTTCCTGCTTCAGCTTTGCCAGTGGCGGGATTATAGGCATGCACTACTATACTCAGCTCAGTAAAAAGTAAAAACTTTAAATCAGTAAAACTTTAAATCACGGGATTTAAAGTTTTTTAGATGTAGCTTTTATCTTTAGAAGGAAATGATTGAGGAAATCTGGTATCTGATAGTCTGTTGATTTGCGTCAGCCTTGGAGGAAGAGTGAGATTAGGTAAATTTCAGGTAAATTAACCTTGTGCTGTTAGTTTAGATGGCTGATGAGACCTGTGTAGGAAGGTATAGGCTTTTCCTTTCTTTCTTTCTTTCTTTCTTTCTTTCTTTCTTTCTTTCTTTCTTTCTTTCTTTCTTTCTTTCTTTCTTTCTTTCTTTTCTTTTTTTTTGTGCCCACACTGGGGGCAGGGCTGATATGGCATGTGGTGCTGGAACTGAACTATGGTCCCTGCACACTTGCCTGAGCAGACGCTTTTTAAACTTCTGAGCTATCTTGCTGGCCCAGCATAGGCTTTTTCTAGCAAAGGATAACTATGACTGGGAGGCTGTGAAGTTAAGTACAATTTGCATAGCTACAGAACTACACAGGGAGCTAGGGAGATGGCTCAGAAGAATAAGTGCTTCTCTGGCAAGTGCAAGGGCCTGAGTTCAGTCCCCAGTTCCTAAAAAAAACAAAAAACAAAAAACAAGAACTACATGAGTTTTGCTACTTAGATGTGAATAATTGTACAAGTATACATTGGACTAAGATGAATTTATTGATATGGGTTCACTAAGCAGAGATTCTGTATTTAATGTTCCAACTTCAGGGGTTACAAAGGACTCTGATCAGTGGGCTGAATCCTGAATCAAATGTAGTCATAAAGAATCAACTGGAAATGCCCACCTTTCTTGGTGTAGTAGTATATAGAAGGGAGGGAGAGGCTTAGAGAGATTGGAATATCCAAATGGAGTTTATTTTGTTTGTTTGTTCATTGTAACAGAGTCTCATTATGTAGTTCAGGTTGGCCTTATACTTACTGTGTAGCCCAGATTGGTCTCAAACGTCTGGCAAGACTCTTGTTTTGGCCTCCTGAGTGCTGGGATTACAGGGATATGCCAACACATTTGAATGGGTTTGTCATGGGAAATCTATTCATCCACATTGGGAGTGTCCACAAGATATGCCTTTCATCAATTTTCTGAGAAATGAATTTATGAAAAATAAATAACATCTTGGAAGGATGGTAGGCCAACTTTATAATGAGAACCACAGCCATTTATTGAGAAAATTTAAACATAGTCCCATGGTGAGAGGAGCCAAATGCCAAAGGCAAAATGGACACAGTTATTGTCATGGACAGCAGAATGGAGTCAGCATCTGTAACAGTCTGTGACTGCAGACTTCTGATGTTGACTAGTCAAGCATGCTGCTCCTAGAAGTGAAATAGGAAGACTACTGAATTCTGTGTTCTGTATGGATGAAAAACATCTAGGCTAAATGAACTGAAGTCTAACTTGAGCCACAAAGACAGATGGTTCCTTAGCCAATTCCCAGACTTGAAGATCCAGACGCAGCTCCATGAACTCTCCAGAAGAGTAGGTAGGGTGCCTCTCAAAGAGGCCCCTGAACCCTGGTGGAAATGTATACTGTTTTCTTTCTCTGCTGCTTTCCCTAAAGGGAACTTTGGCCTTTGACCACAGTAACTGAGTATTGAGAGAAAAGAATTGATTGAACTTTTGGGGGACTAATAGACCCTGAACTGACACATTCCAAGAGTGGCTTTCCAGTCACAATAAAGGCTTACAGTGTCAGGAGTTTTAGCTCATGTCCATCTCACAGTGGGCACAGTCGGCCCTTGAATTCATTCTACTAGAGAGCTCAGGAATGAGCATGCCTTAGCGACCTTAGCAGACTCTGTTTTCACTAGGAGCACCCCAGAGAAAATGAGGTCACTAAGAATGTGGTGGTAGATCCAGAGGTATGGCAGCTGGGGTTGTCTGTCAACTATGCTCCCTGCAGGGGGAGATCTGAGGCTTCCCTTGTCATGTCATTTATCTCTTTGTGAACTTAAATACTAAAGAGGGGGAGGGAGGAATGCTCTCATTGCAACTAGTTTTATATGGGGAGGAGTCTAAAGCTATGTAGATGGAATAGCTCAAGAGTCATACAAAACACCTCATATTTTTACTCTCTAATATGCTGCCACAAAACTACATTATCAATCATTATTTCCTTGAACCAAAGCTCAGAAGACATGTCAGTATTCATGGAAAATGAATAGGCCTTAAGGCCTATTCTCTTTGCTAACCTTCACATAACATGTGTCTCAACTCATGTGTTTATTTATTCATTTTGCTATCATCCTCACCCAAATTTCTAGTGGGTAGGAGTTGTATTTCTTTCCCAAAGAGACCTGACACCTTTCATTAAGGTAACTGCACTGAGGAGAAGGGAAGCAGACTTTAGGGATGATTAGATACTGGTGTTGCAGGGGATTTGGTTTTATTACATATCTGACCATGACACATAGTGAGTTCTAAGAAATGATGGTGAAATGAAATGATTAAAAGTGTTTTTATGATTGATTGATTGATTGATTGCAGAGGGGAAGATGGTGCACAGCTTAGCCTCCTGGAAGAGCTTGTTACATTGGCTTTCCTGTCAGGAACTCAGCTTTCTTCATCCCGAGGATCTTGGGACCTCACTGTTGCAGAGGATGGCTGTGGTACTTTTTGAGGGAGCTCTGGTTCTTACCTTGAGTATTGCTTCATAGCTTCAGATCATGTCTCTCAGCCCTCAGCCTGCTGGCATAGATCCTTTGCCTGCTGGCTTAGACTTTCTAGCTTCTAACACTGACCTTTAGGCCTTCTCAGCACAGATCTGTGAAACATGCCTGCATGAGACACTGTTGTGGGCTCTAGGTCTCCAGTTGGAATTGTGGGAGGCATTGTGATGGGCTCTTGGCCTCCAGCTGGACTTGTGGGAGGCATTTTTATGAGCTGCAGATCTTCAGCTGGACTCATACAGAACATTATTTTGGGGATCCAGGCCCCCAGCTGGAGCCTTTAGTCTTTAATTTGTGGACAGATTTCCTGCAGTCTTTGTATATGATTCTTTGGGTGATTCATTATTAAATAATCTTATAAAATGTGCATCCTGTATTGTATTGTTCCCCTTGCAAAATTCCAAACTGTGACAATTGTCTCTGACCAGTTTTGATGCTAGAGCATGTGTAGATAGATAGATTACTTAAGGAAAAAACCTTGGGCCAAAACTCTGCTTGAAGTTGGAGGTTGGTTTGAAGCTGGAGCTTCTATTATGTATGCTCCAGGAAGACTTGCAAAACACTGTCTTGCCCTCAGATTATTGCTATGTAGGAAAAAGACATGTTTATGTGGTATAGGACAGACAGTGCTATTCAGAGTGATAATACTTGGGTTCAGTTGGATACCTAATGGAAGGCTGGTCTGAGTTCTTACAGTTGGTTTTAAAGTCATGCCCTGTTAAACTGTTCTTCTTGCCCACTTTCACCTATTAGCTCTTTTCTCCTTGACCTGTCACTTAGGCAAGCCATTCAGCTTTGCCAAGTCACCTGTTTCCCCATTTATAACACAGAGTCACTGATGATGATAACAACACAACCTTCATAAGGATTAAGAAAAAATGAATGAAGCACAGAAGCTATAAAAGAATTAGAAACATCAGCAGTTATTCTTTATAGTACTCATCATTGAAGTACTTCCTCTGATAGAGTTGTGGGTCTTTTGGGCCAGAGGAAAATGCAGCAGATCAAGTACTGACTTGTACTCATTTTCCTGAATGTCTCTTTAATGCTAAGACCTTGGTAGTATATGAGTCGTGGTGCATCTAACCAGATTTCCACAGAGCTGAGCACCCTCTCAACAGTCTTCCCGTGTGCCTCAAGTGGAGGATGCTGATGCTCATGTATGCTGTTTTCATTCATGTATTCAGCATCCTTGCTCATCAGGAGTTCCAGCATTGTAAGAGAAGATGATACTAAAAAACGGGACTAGCTCATGCAGTGGCCTTTTGGTTATATGAAGTCTTACAATGCCACCCTGTAGCAATAGAGATGGTAATTTTCACATGGGCATTATATCTATTTTCTGAATCATGGCACAAAGTTGGACAGATCTATGTTGTTCTGCTCTCAGAAATATTAAGATTGCCAAATTTTTATTTATTTTCCCAAATATGTAGACTTCAATTTCAAATACCATATGTAAATAAAGACAATATATAAACTGCCCTTCCTTTGACTAAAAATAAAAATCTCACAGTAAACTAAGCCAGTTTCCAATTTGGTGACTCAGTAACTATTTATTGCACATCTATTATTTGCAAGGCAGAGCTAAGAACCAACTGTGCCTTTCATCTACTAGTCTCAGGTCCATGTAATGGGGAATTTTACATGTCAGTTGGGCTATGCCTTAAAACTGACACATTTAGCCAAACACTAGGTGATGCTGCTCTGATGGCTTTTTTTCTTTCTTTCTTTCTTTCTTTCTTTCTTTCTTTCTTTCTTTCTTTCTTTCTTTCTTTCTTTCTTTCTTTCTTTCCTTCTTTCTTTCCTTCCTTCCTTCCTTCCTTCCTTCCTTCCTTCCTTCCTTCCTTCCTTCCTTCCTTCCTTCTTTCTTTCTTTCTTTCTTTTTAATGAGATTAACATTAAAATCAGTCGACTTTGTCCTAAGAAAACAAATCACTCTCTATAATGTGAGTACGTCTCATCCAATCAGTTGAAGAGGTTCGGAGAAAAAAAGGGTGATACCTTCCCACAAAGACAGAATTCTTCCTTCTGTCTTTGAGCTCAAACTACAACTCTTCTCTGGGCCTCTAGCTTCCTACTGGGCCCTGCAAAGTGTGTGAGTCAAGTCAATTGCTTAAAAACATTTCTCTCTCCTTTGTTCCCTCTCTCTCTCTCTTCTCTATTTTTTTCTGAGAATATTTATAAAGTAACTAAACTGTATTCTAATAAGAACAAAGTGTTTTCTTTAATCTTTTATATATAAAAAATATTTTAAATGATTACAGTTAGTTTCACTTGTATCATCATGTAAGAATGCATAAACTGAGATTAGCATAAACTGCTTCATTCTAACCTGCTTAATTTTGTTTTTTTACAATAAATCTACTCTGAATGAGTTTCCTGTCACTTCAAGTCAAAATGTTGCTAAACAATATAACTTTCTTTCATAAGAATAGAACAGCACACACTAAAACAGAGATAAAATAGGTTCATTAAAACAAAGATATGATGAATAAGAATTATGTAACAAAAAGGAAGGAAGAATGGTTTTATCAGAAATCATAGGCTAATAATATTTGCTATAATTGGGGATAAAGTTAACTCTGACTTTCTTAGAAGCTGATAAAAAAGAAGAAAAAGAATCAAAATAAATCACCTTATTCTTGTTAAATGAAAGGAATGTATCATTTTAAGAAACATGAAATTGGGGCTGGGGAGATGGCTCAGTGGAATAAACACTTCCCTGGCAAGCACAAGGGCCTGAGTTCAGTCCCCAGTTCTGCAAAAAAAAATAAAGAAAGAAAGAAAGAAACGTGAAATTTTTGCTTGAACTAACATATGAAGAATAAAAGAAAGTCATTATGGATTTTTATGTAAGGATCACTGAAATTAAAAAAAAAACTAAAGTAGAAATATATACTGAATTTATGTTATGAACTGTTATTAATGGCTCTATTAAAGATTAAACTTTCTTTGCTTTGTGGGCATTAATGATAGTTCATAAGTAACACAAAATATAGTTATATATTGAGTGTAATGTCTGAGTCAAAGTGTCTCTAGTTTAAACTTTGATGCCATAGTTCTATGACTGTAGTTCAGGCTGGCCCCATTCATAGATGACTATAGATTTTGTAAGTTAGCTAAATGTATGACCATGTTTTCATAAAATAGATGCCATATGTAATTCAGATACAAGATATGGGGTACTGTTTTCTTTCTCAAAAATTCTACCTCATCTTCGTCATATCATGGAATTGCTAAATGCTAATTAATTCATCTGTAGAATCCCAGAAAGTTTAGATATAAATGACATCAGACATTACCTAGTTTATAGACACATCAGATCGGGAGCTGAAGACTTAGAGATGTACAGTTATTTCCCCCAAATTGCCCAGCATATCACAGCAACAGATCAGAGCAGGGACTGTTCACCAGTGCTCTTTCTACCAGTTTTTGCTGTCCAAGGTCAGAACTAAGCAGTGACTCCCAGGAAGCTTACTTGCTCACCCCAGAGATTTTTGTTTGTGGACTAGACATGGACCCAAGGTTGGGGTGGAATGTCTGAGCACATTTGGAAGGTTGTTGGGATGTCCTTGAGAACAAAAGACTTTATCCCCTGAGAAAGTAAATGTGTCCGGAATCTGGTCTGGTAATACTTCCTATCATGGGATCAGTCATGGACTCATGGGCTTAGAGGAGATATCTGACTACTAGTATGTGTAACTTGGTTCTTCACCCTGAAGGCCTTTGGGGACTTGTGTTCACACTCCAAGGCCAGGGAGCCACAAGTAAAAATAAAGAAAATAACATAGTGGCATTTTTAAACTTTAGTCTTCCTCTCATGTCCAATACCGAATCCATGAGTTTTTGTGAGTTGAATCAAAATGTTCCGCATGCTCTCCTTGTAGTTCACCTTCACTGCCACCTACTTAGTTCTAGCTGCTGTCACCTCTTACCTGATCAACCCCACGCCTCTCTGCTGCCAGGCTTATCTGCCCAGGGTCTGTATGCCAGCATAGCAACCCCTCATAGGAGAAAAATCCAAGTACATAATTTCCCTTTCTTGGCTCCACACTAGCTGCTGAACAGTATCCAACCCCTCTACTGTGTCCAGTGTATAATGCTGTGTGTGATTGGGCTTGTCCATTAGCTAGTGGTCCATTAGCTCCTGCCACGCAGAAACAAAAGTAACAGGGATTGTAACCAGAACTATTTCCTGGGCAACTAATAAAGAATACTGACCGCGTGTATAGGGGCGCAACTTCTGCTACAATTAGTGCTATGTTATTAAAATTTAGGAATCTAAACATTATGTACCACCAACATGTACTAAGAAAATCATCCGAATAAAATGGTACTCTTAGGACTGAGAAACGATATAGTGGTGGTAACTGACATTTCTTCCATTTCTAATACTGTTCATGAGTCAATGATTTGTAATCCTATTTTTGTTGAGTTTATTACTGTGTTATAAACTCTTTTGTAATTTTTATATACATATGTTAGAAAATGAACCATATCTGGCAATGTCTCTTTTGAGATCAATTTCTGATAAATTTAAAAATCTAAAGCATTGGGCTGGGGAGATGGCTCAGCAGAATAAGCACTTCCTTGGCAAGTGCAAGGGCCTGAGTTCAATCCCTGGTTCTTCCAAAAAAAAAAAAAAGAAAAAATCCAGAGCCTCAGTAGCTTTCAAAAAATATTTAACCCCTTAACTGGTGATGTCTGAGACATTAAAAACTCTACATGAAATACCAAAGATTCTTTTAAGAACTATGACAAATATTGTTGTTATTATGTAAGAATTGAGAGACAATGTAAAATTTAATATCCTAACTGTCATGAAGCAGAATGGGCCCGGTGGTCCTGCAGGTCAGTCTGCTATTTTCTACTTAATACTTTCTTGTCAAATCTTTCCTTGATCAAAATGATTTCTCTCCGTCCAACTGCCTGCACTCACTCCACTTCTTTACTTCATTTGTTTGTGATAGACCCTGTGTTTCACTAAATTGTGCCCCCCATACATATGTAGATTCTGAAACCTCCAACATGATGGGATGGGGGGCTTTTGCAAGATAATTGGGTCCTAAAGTTGAAGTCCTGGTGAATGAGATTTGTGACCTTAACTCTGAGAAGAAAGAGATTACTCCCTGTCTGCCTTCAGTCTGGTGAGGCCACAACCAGAAGACAACCAGAAAGCCATCACTTTAAACTGGGTCTGCCAGTGTCTTCACTGTAGTTCCCAGCCTCCAGGACTTGTTGTTTAAGCCAACCACTCTGTGGTATTTTGTTACAGAATCTTAAGCTGATGGAGACAGGCAAGTTTCTTCACACATAAATTTCTACAGATATACCTTTATACCCAGAGAAAACTTAAAATTTGTTAGAGGGAAGTAGTTATTTTGCATACCTTTTGGGAAAACCTGTAGATATAATTCAGAAGTCTTGATCTCTCAGGAGGAGAAAAATGACCAAAGGAGCAAACCAGCTAGGAGAATGACAAGAAGGGGGACACTTACTACGAAGAAGGGCATGGCTTGCTACTTACAATGGTACAGTTCAGGTACATCTGTGGGATGGACAGACTCATAGCTTTTTACATGATTTATTTTGAAGTACTGATAAGTAAGTCTGGTCTTTTCATCGAGCTTTAGCTCCAGTCCTTTTTTATTTTTTATTTTGAGATGAGGTCTTGCTAAAGCAATAAATTGTTCAGGCTAGACTTAAACTTGTAATTCTTCCTATATTTCTCAGATTGTTTGGATTTTAGGCATTCTAAACCAATCATGTGCCAGCATGCCCAGCTTGTTTTTTTAAATAACTGTGCCTCATAAGAAAAATTTTTGGTGGTATGTCCTTGACTTTGTTTTGTATGTTTCTTAATGATTTGGACAGCAACAGCAAGTATGTTGACTTGTCAGAGTCACAAAACTGGACACAGTTGTGCTGGTAGACTCTGTCAGTCTGAGGAAGCAACACCCAATTAAGTTGGAGGGGCATAGCTCTGAGTGTGGCTGAGGGGATTTACTGAAGACAGAAGA
This sequence comes from Ctenomys sociabilis, assembly GCA_004027165.1. NCBI lineage: Eukaryota > Metazoa > Chordata > Mammalia > Rodentia > Ctenomyidae > Ctenomys > Ctenomys sociabilis. Next base: position 90,529 of record PVKA01003528.1, read on the forward strand.
TCTGCTCCAGGACAGCTTGTCACCTGAATGGTATTAAGGGAAACAGAGGAGGAGGGATCACTTCTGATTCTTCGGTGGACCTCCAGTCTTCACCTTCACTTTGGATGCTATCTCCTCCTGGCTTCCAGTGCAAAATCTTGGGTCTCCTGAGGAGGACTCACACAGGGTACTATAGTGAACTGCTACTGGATGCTTTGGATTTCCTCTGCCTGGCTCTGTGGGAGGCCACTGTGGCCTATCTTGTAAATTCTTACATATTTGTCTATCCTGCATTAACTGTGTTTCTCTAGGGAAGCACTCTCTGATATAGTTGTTCATCAATAGCCTCAAAGTCCAAAAAGTCTACGAAGGCTGAAATGGCACAGTTAGGTTAATAAATAAAATTTAATAAAATTGAGTATTCAATCAACTAGTTAGTATTAACTAATATTACATCAAATGCATACCAAATTTATGCCCACCTTGACAACTCCTCATGGAAGAGGCAGCATAAATTCATAGGATGAGGAAGCTGCTAAGAAAATCAGCATGATATTAGAATACATGATCTGTGTTTTGTCCAAATTGAGGCAGGAATTGGTGTTCTCATCATGCCTGAAATATTATGGATGGGAATTGGGTACCTAAATTTCACAGTGCTAAACAAGTAGGTAACCAGAGGTAGTAGGGAAAAAAGGAATGCTAAGAGATCCTCATAGAGTTCAGCATGTTAGAGACTTTTGTCTAGGAAGAGAACCTTTAGGGACAAAGAACAGACATGGTCAATTCATTAGAATGGAAGTCTTGCTGAAAGTAAATGTTGCTATTTTATTTACCTCCAGAGAGCAGAGACAGGACCAGGGGAAGGTTAACAGGCAGTTTCAGAAGACTTGTTTGAGAACAAGAGTTAATGATAGAAGCAGCCCTGGCGAGATGCGTTTCTCCTTTGCCTGGTGGTATCTGGGTTAAGGTTAGGTACCCAGCTACTGTGGACACACAATAAATGAGGCTGGGTTGGGAGGGATAGCCTGAGCCTATGAACTCTGAGATTTTCTGAGCTCTGACTATTCTTTGTCTCTACTGATACAGTTATGATAACAGTGGGGCAGGTCTTGCTTGAAATGTGTTTTGTTTGTTTTCGTTTTCAACGCTGAGCTAAAATTTATCCTTGTCTTGACTTGAACAATGGAACAGAAGGTGAAATCACGGCTTTGACTGGTTAAATTGTTCTGAAGGAATGTGTGTCACTGAAGCTGCAGTCTTAGACTGTATGACTGACTGAGCTGCCTGTCCTTTACCTACTGCTTGTGTGAATATGGAACATTTCTCTAAACAGGATGAATTGGCTTTTTGTCAATGTTTGCATTGAAACTGGTATCAAACGTGGCTTGTGATATTAAAATAAGAAGCAGATGCAAAGAGTCAATGCCCTCTTTGTAAGGTCAAGATTCAAGATTAGTTTTCAAGGTTAGAGGCAAGCCTGAGCTTGCCTATGTGGCAACCTCAGGTATCTGCAAAGTAAGGATATTGAGACTGAAACAGCTGGGTCTTCTAGATGTTATATGTAGCTAGTCCTAGTGATCTTGGAGAAAGGGGATTACATTTAGGACTGCAGACTATGGAAATGTTCAGGTTGTGGAGTCCTTTTTAGTTTCAATACTTTCATGCTTTCTCCTCTGTTCATGTTGCTTTTCTTTTGTTACAATATACCACTGAATCTTTTAAAAAATGTTATTCAACCTGCATCCATGGGTGATGAAAAGAGTTGCAGATTTTTTATTCTATTATACACCTTAACTTCTTGGCATCATTTGGATTGTAATTTTTTGATTTAACAAAATTCTAAATAGCTTTTTCTTATATACAGGGTTTTGCTATGCAGTTCTGTCTGGCTTATAACTCATTTTGTAGTTCAGGCTGGTCTTGAACTCTTGGCAATCCTCCTGCCTCAGCCTCCCAAGTGCTGAGATTACAGGCATGCACCGTTACACCTGGCTCTAAATAGCTTTTAGAGCAAAGTTTTAACCACATGAACCATCAGTACGGTTCTAGACTTTGCAATCCAGGGCAGCACGTGACTTGGTCATCAACAGCAGAAGGTAGATCTCGTTGCCTAGGATTGAGAACCTCCCTCTCATCTTCAGAAACAGGACTCTGGCTTGTCTTTATGTCCCAACTTGATTCAGAAGATGCCTCTCTGGTGTGAGCCTTGTCCTGCTTCCTGGTGTGACCATGACTAACCTTGATGCCCTGTTCAATTGCCCTGCTCAATTGCTTCCTGTCTCAGTAGCCCCACTGTGGTTTTCACTATATGAAACCAAATTCTCTCAGTAGTTGAAAGTTCCTCTAGCTAAAATTGTTTTTCTTTACAGCTTCTGATTTTCTGGCCTATGAATTCCTTTAGCAAAGACAACTTCATCTATTCATTTATTCACATATTCATTCATTCACTGAGAATCAGGTGATTGAGTTTTTAATTGTTATGACAACCTTAGTAGGAAAGAGTGTGTAATTTAATAAACAAGAAAATTCAGGTTCAGAGTACTTTAGTAACTTGCTCATAATCACTGATATTTGATAATTTCCTTGTTCTTTCCACTATTCCATAGTTCCTATCATTTATAAACATTTATTATGCTTATTTTCTATTCCTAACCTGGTGTTAGGTATTAGAAACAACATGGATGAAACACCAAGATCATGTATAGGTAGGTGTATGCCCTTTAAATCATAAAGGGTTGATTTTTCCCTTTTATTTATTTAGTACAGGGTCTACAGGATCTCACTACACAGATCGGACTCATTGTGATCCTGTTTTCAGCATCCCAAGTGCTGGGATCACAGGCACATGCCACCACGCCCACTCTCAGTTGCCATCTCAGTGATTGAACCCTGGTTCTGCACCTGCCTAAGCAGGCGCTTTAATTTGCTGAGTTATCTGGCCAGCCCTTACACTGATTCTTCTTAATCAGATTAAATCTAGTCAGTTGAAAAAAAGCAGGCAGAAATGGTTCTGTCCTCTGAATTTCTCTTTCCTACTCCTTCCTTTTCAAGCTGGTTCTTTAACATTTGAACTTGGCCTGACATCCCTGAAATTTGTCCATGTATTTAGTTTCAAATTCTCCTTCATACTTTATTCAACAAATACAGGACACTATACTCAAAGCACAGTATTAGGTGGATTTTGTGGCTACAAAAATGAACGAAACTCGCCAGGTGTGGTGGCACACATTGTAATCCCAGCATTCAGGAGGTTGAGGCAGGATTGCTGAGTTCAAGGCCAGCCTGGGCTACATAATGAGTCCAAGGCCAGACTGAACTACACAGCAAGATCTTGTCTAAAAAAAAATCCAAATAAACAAAAAATGAACAATGTGTGGAAGAAGTAAACAGTAACCTCAGAACAATGTATGAACTGATGAGATTTGTGATATCATGGGGAAAAAAGCTAAGGACTACGGAGAGGGAGGGAGAGGATGAATTTACTTGGGAGCTCAAGGACGAATAAATGAGCTTACTTTGGGAAAAGGAAAAAGTGTGTTCTGTCAGGGGAAACCATGCAGAAGACAGTGAGTGAGAAGAGTCTTGAGAGTCACAGGAGTTCAGCTGGACAGAAGGGCAAGACTCAGGGCAAAGTTGGCCAGGCGGCCCAGGGAGAGGACATTTGGGCCTAAGAGGAATGTGTGGCTTTTGCTAGGACTAGCCTTTAAATTACACTCTGTGGGCAATGGGGATATATTGTAGAGCTATGATCCAGGATTAGGTCCAAGTTTTACAAAAGATGCCTTCAAGAGGCCTTCTGGGTATATTTACAGGGCAGCAAACAATTAGGAGGGAAGGTTCCATTTGCCTGTATCCTCATTCCCTAGGTCTACAAAAGAGAATTGCAAGTTCTCAAGAAGTCATTTTAAGGCCCCTTCCCCCTCAGGCTTTCAAGGCATACTACCTATTGTTAATATCTTTTAGGTCAATGACAATAATAGGTTGTCTCTGGTCACGACTGACTGAGTACTTCTTTGTCATTTAATAGCGGAGGCTCAACGAGTTATTCAGAATACGTGGGCAGCTAAGGAAGGGAGGTGCCTTTCTGGGTAAATTTCTGCTGTTTCCTGAAACCCTTCCCCAGATTAAGGATTGAGATGGGGTATATTCGGTTAACCTCTGTGAGCCTATGCGACAGAAATACATTACACTTGATTTAATTAATGTAAATTCAACACTGATCCAGTAAGTTCTACAGTGGTTCTCGCAAGGCACCTTTTGACAGATACAGGTAAGATTTACCTTGTAAGGTAAATCCTGCATAACCGCGTACTGAAAGGGAAAATTTTTGGGTCATAAAATCTGCCGGTGTTGGGTGCTGTATCAGCTTCAGAAAAAAACGCTGTGGGAAACGAAGTAGTGACCCCGTGACTCGCAAGGCTGCAGCGGTGATTAACAACAGAGAAAGAGAAATGTGCGTGTACACGCAGAAAGGGCCGGGGCCGGCGCGGCCAGGCGGCTTCCCCTGACTGCTTGTCGGCGGCTCGGGGCGGCCGCGTGCTGCGGGTGTACTCGGCGGTTTACGGCAGGGGGCGGGCCCGCGCTCCCCATGTGGTCCCGACATCATTGACATGGCGGAATCCCCCATCCAACCCTCCTGGTAGTTATTTGAGCGGCGGCGGCCGGCGGCGGCGGAGGAGGCGGAGAGCAGTGAGGGCGGCGGCGCGAGCGGCGAGGGCGGCGGCGGCGGCAGGGCTCGTCCGGCTGCGGAGGTGCAGGCGCGGGCGAGCCGCGGTGGGCGCCCGGAGCCCCGCGCGTGAGCCCGGGGTAGGTAGGCGTGCGGGGCCGGGGCCGGGGGCCGGGGGCCGGGGGCCGGGGGCCGCGCTCGGGCAGCCGCCGCCGCCGCGTCCGTCCCTGACTGGGCGCGCTCGGCGCTTCCCGGGAAACTTGGCGCCCGAGTGCGGGGCGCCTGAGGCGCGGGCAGAAGGGGGCGGCCCCTGCGCCCCGCCACTGAGGTTCGGAGGGGGGGGGGAGAAAGGGGCCGATTCCTGTGGGAGCGCGGGGGCGGCGGGGACCCCTGCTGGGCGCCCCCGCCGCTGCCGCCGCCCGAGGAATCCGCTCCCCCTCCGACCTCCGCGGCGGGAACGCGGCGCAGGGAGGGGGCCGGGCGGGCGGCCAGGCCGGGGAATCTTCGACGTGTCACTTTCGGGGGCCAGAGATTGCCACATGGCGGCGGCGGAGGGCGTGCGTGCGAAGTGCGGCCGCGAGTTGGGGCCGCCGCGCGCCGGGCGGCGGGGGGTGGGGGCCTCGGCCGGGGCGCGCCGGGGTCCCCGCGCCCGGCTCGGGACGCTCCCCACCCGCGGCAGCCGGCCAGCGCCGCGCGCCACGTCCTCCTCCCGTCCTGCCCCCGGGCTCCCCCCTGGGCGGGGGCGGGAACCGGCGGCCGGGCCGGACTCGCGGACCGGGCGGAGGGGCGCTCGGGCGGGGGCGCGGCGCGGCCGGCGGGGAGGCGCGGGCGAGGCGAGCCGCTGCGTGGCCCCGGAGCGCGGTCAGTCGGTCACCCTAAGGGGTGCGGGCCGGGGGCGGGGCGGCCAGGCGGAATCCGCGCCCCGAGGCGGCCGGGCGGGGCGGGCGGGCCGGGGCTGTCCGGGGACCGTCTGGGGCCCGCGGCGCCCTCCTGCCCGCTCGGCGGGCCGGCGTTGTGAGGGCCTGTCAGCCCCGGCGGGAAGCGGAGCCGCGGCCGGTGCCCGCCGGCTTCCCGGGGTCCAGCTCTCGTCCCGGGAGACGGGGCTGGGCCGCCCGGCGGCGCCACTGGCGGGGAGGCTTCCAGAGTGCGCGGCGGGACTTGGACGCCCTCGAATCTCAGCTCCCACCCTGCCGTCCCAGACGAAGGGAAGCACTGGCATTTTATCCAGACAGTGCGGATTGCAGACTTCCTTAAAAGTTACAACTTATTTTCCTTTCTCTTTAGCTCAACATTTTCTTTAAACAAAGTGTAGAATTTGGCCGCAATGGGCTGATGCTGGGGCCAAAAATCCACACGTTTATCTCCATCCCTGTTTGCTTTCTAGTCTAGCTCCCTCCCCTCTTTCCTCTCCCCCGGCTTAAATCATATATTGGAACGAGTGTGGTCTTTTGTTGGGTGGGCACCCCTTTGATTGCTTGTCTGTTTATTTTTTAATGTGCGACTAATTTGATTTGAATTTCCTCTAGTTTACAGGCCTTGTTAGGGAATGCAAAGAGGAATATACCACTTGCCCTCCATCCCCCACTACTCCCTTTTCGTTTTTATAAATGTGGCAGGAGTTGGGGCATTGGGAAAGGGATGCATGGTAGTTGTGAGCTAAGGGTCAGAAGGAGCAGAGGGACCCGGAAGAAAAGGAATCTGTTCTGGAATAACATTTTTTTTCAAGGCTTCAGGCCTTGGGCAAAACTGCACAGTTCTGTTAAGATTTCTGCTGCTGGAGTTGCCCCTCCACCTCCCAGTTAAAAAACAAACAAACAAACAAAAAAACCTGTTAACGGGGCTGGGATTGAGTGGGGGCTGAGCCTTGCACCCTTGCCTGTGGTAGCCCAGCCCTGGTTTTGTGCCTCTTGTGGGGGCCTTGGTTCTCCTTCACTGGAGGCTGAGTCTTTGGACCCAGCGTTCAGTAAATTTTCTGGCTCTTTGGGAGCAGCTGTTGACGTGGGCAAAGTCTCAGGGGATGTTTCTGTCCCTGCAAGGGACCTCACCTATGAGGGTACAATTCTCACATTGTGTAGACTCCAGAGGGGCACCACCCATAGATTGAAGGAAAAAGAGACAGAGCTTAAAGGGAGAAAAAAAAAATCCTGTCATTATAAAATTGTTTTTAAACTTACATGTGCTTTTAAAATGTTTTGGTTTAAAATGCTTTTAAGAGAACATTCATCCGTAAAGATAGTGTTCATATGAAAGAAAAGTTAAAACTGCAAGATCTCACGGAATAGGGGTTTGTAGCTTCTAATTACAGCATATACAATTTCAGAAAGATATTCCGGTAATCTTTTAAGACAGACTTTATAAATAGCTCACATCAGAGCACAGGCTATATTGGAGAGCCAGTCTTCTGGGGTTTCTGCAAGAATGTTTGGGATCTGTTAGCAGTGAGAACATGGTAGTAGTCCTTTCAATAGGCATTTGTGCCTTTTGCCCAACACCTCATTCAACATGGTAACATTTGATAGTCCTTACAAGGTAAAAGGAAGTACTTCCTAAACTTTTCACTTCAGGAAAATGAGGCTAGAAGGGAGAATTGGCCAGTTCAGGATCAGCTTCTTAGACCAAAATCTAGTATAGAAATGTATCTAATGTGTTACTAAGCACTCTCATGCTTTTTTTTTTTTTTTTTAATTCATTTATTTATTACAGTGTCCCGCTACACATCACGGATTCTTTTTTTGCGGGGATGGGGGGTCAGCTCAGCCCGCCCTGGGGGGAGGGGCTGGCATGGCATGTGGTGCTGGGCCTCGAACCGCGGTCCCTGAGAGGCGCTCTAGACCGCTGAGCTATCTTGCCAGCCCTCATGCTTTTTATACATTATCTCATTCAAATTCTAGTAAGTCTTTCATTTCAGGCAGTGTTAAATGTACATTTTACAAACCAGGGCATTGACATCGACAGGAATTAGTTTGCAGGAGATGACATAGCTATCTACTGACAACTCTGTCCAATATTCAACTGAATTTCTTTAGTGCTAGAAGTAGTTGTATTTGTATTGTGCAGCGTGGCAGCCATGAGTTGTGTGCAACCGTTGAGCATGGCTGGTATGATTGAGGAGAAACCTTTTGAATTTTATTCACTTTCAATTATTTTAAGCTTAACATACCACTTGTGGCTAGTGATTACCACACTGGTAAACAGAACTTCCTGCTTCTCAAATCTATTTACATTTACATGGGTCATACTGCATTTTGAATCTCTTTCAACTTTCTTCTATATGATCAGAAGGTGCTTTAGATTACACTCCTAAGTGAAATCTGAAGGCTGTGGTAGCTGTGCTTCACATTTGCTTATATGTGTAGAATGGATGGAATAAGCACATCATCATTTTTAAGTGCCTATGTATAATAGTTCAAGCTTACACAACATCTTATTTGGCTGAAATAATTGTATTTAGGAATTGAAAATCAGTTTTGAGTATTTTAGTGCAGTAAAAAAAGTATAAAGAAATGGGTGGTAGGACGAGAAGTCATCAGTAGAGAGTTGAAAAATAAGGCTCTACCGTGTCTGCCTGTTCACTGGGCAGTTCTTTTCTGATGACTTAAGTGTCAGGTAAACCATCACTCACTTTTCTTTATGTAGCTGCAAAACTGATCTGAGGAACTGAAGTAATTGTTTTACTATGAAAATATAAAACTATTCAGCCATGAATGGAGGTGGGGGGATGTGTGTGGGGGGTATGTGTAAGATTAAGACAGCAAGAAAGATTCTTTTGATGACCAATATTTTAGTTACTAAATGTAATTTAAGTTTCTTGTATTTTTAGAGTCTCATTGGCAAAGGAAGTTTAACAGCTTTTTGGTTTTGTATAGAATGAGGGAAAATTCCAATGCATGTTAAAGTAAGCATTCATGTACTTGGATTAGATTCTATCCATAAAGATACGATAACCCAACACTTTGAGGGGCATGCTATCTTCAGGAAAAGATGAATGATAAAAGTAATTTTTTTTTGTTAGGATTCTTAAGAGGCAACATATAAATGTATATCTATAAATATATCTCAGTCGACTTTACCTCTCAGTTACAGCACTGTCCAGGGGTAACTGCAGGTTGTAATCTTAGCTCCAGAGCATTATGTGATCCTGAAAGACTTATGTCCGTAAATCAGCCTTAAATTGACTGTTATTTTGGCACTCTGTGAATTGCATTATCCCTAGCTCTCTGAAAATTGTAAATTCTACTACCGGTAAGGTATCAGTTAATGAGACTTCAGATAGCTGAACGTCCTGTTCCTATCCATTTGTGGCTATTGGGAGCATTGTACTATTTTCAAAGAACCAGGGTAAGAACCATGTTATAAATAGGATCATAATGTCCTAGGTAGTGTGACAAATGTAGGAAACAAGAATTAACTCACGATATGTGGTACAGTTTGTAGGGCAAATACAAATTGCTTTATACACAGGAGAAACTTACTAAATTATTATTTTCTTGTAAGCCTGAGTTTTTTTATTTTTTTATTTTTTATTGAAGAACAAGTAGCCGTGAGACAGTTCCGTGAAATAGATTCAACAATTTATACATTACACATGGTTTTTGTATTGGCCTTTTGTTGCACAAGGTGCATACATGATACTCCATGCACAAGTACTATTAGAGCAGATGCCGCTGATCAATGAATTAAGATAATGTAGCCGCGTACCTTTTTTTTTTTTCCAAAGCTGAATTATAGTACAGTTTCAATAATTAATTCTTTTTACACTGTTATCTTCCCAGTGGTTATCCATAGCACAAGAAGCAGACAGGATATCCTGTCCAAACACCATTAGTGCATATATTTTTTCTCATAGAATTATTCCAAAGCACTGCATATCTATCCTAACTATACTGTTTATACAAACACAGAATGGTTCTTCCCCTGCATACCCCCCTTACTTACTATAATTAATACAGAGGATTAATAAAAAGGAGATGCTTTGTGCTTAATACGAAAGGAGAAATTTACTATGCTGTTAAACACATTGAAATCATGGGCAAAGAATGAGGCTGCTTCTGAACCTGAATTTTAAATAAAAACTAAAGTTTGTTAAGAGTGAGACATGGTATTTTAACTGTGTGTCCTTGATAAACTTTTGAACCTCTCTCACCTGAATTTCCTCATTTAAAATAGAAGATGAAAAAGCATCTCAGCCACACCTTTTCAGATGGTTGTCCTGGGGTTAACGATTCAGTGTACTGAAAAATGTATGGCAACTTAATACAAACTCATTAGGTCATTCTATTTCAAAGTTTCAAGTGAAGCTGGTCCTGTGGTGTTGATTTGTGTGGATAATTTGAAAAATGATTTATCACTAAATAAAGCTTCAACCTTTAGGTTGTTATGTTTCATTTTGTCCTAATGGAGTAATTGATTCCCGACCTCATAAAAGGTGTGCCATAGCCTAGTCTTTTGGGGGATAAGCTGACCTGTGGCTGGGCTAGCATTGCTGAGGTGCACAGGGCAGTCTGGCTTCATTCTTTACAGACTCTTAGGAACTTCCCATGTAGAATGATAGAGGCTTATGGGTTTTGACCTTGTAGCTGTCTTAGCTTATTATTTGAGCTTTCCATAATTAACAGCAGAGAATGCAAAATCATATTTTCATTTTAGGCAGATTTTTGCAGAATACCTGCATTTCCACTTTGTAATCACAGTTGCTTTTCTTCATGTTAGTGAGTTTCATCATAATGAAGATTTTTTCCTGTAAGATACTGTTTTCAAGTAAACCTTAATTGTCATTCTCACCTGTTGGAGATACCATTAGGTTGTTTAAGAACCTGTTATTTAGTTTACTCTTAGTGTCTTTTTTTGACATGGAGGTCTAGCCATATAGTTCAGGCTGGCCTTGAACTCAGTATTTTAGCACAGTTAGGCCTCAAACTCCAAGTGACTCTTTTGTCCCAGCCTCCCAAGTGCTGTGCCACCATGCCCAGCACACCGAGTGTCTTTGAATGTAGTAAAATACACATCAGCATCTATGTCTACTTTTTGCTTAATGCCATACCTCTTTTAAAGAGGTGGCGCATGCTTGACTAATATTGGCCAGAAGGACAGATCTCTTTAGAAGTTTGCATATGCCCACAGGGGAGAATGACTTGATGTTTATAGTTACAGGTTTAACTGGAGGACTAGGTAGTATGGATTAGTACTAAAGATATGTGGATAAAATAGAGGCTATTTGGGGTTAAGGGATAAGAAACCGTTTAGTGTGAATCTGGTAAGATGGATCTAGCCGTCAGCCATCTTTAAATGGGGCTGCTTTCTCAGTGTAAAGATGATCACTCTTTGAATCCCTTACTTTGTTTCTGGTAAAGATAGGCAAGTTTAGCATCTGGTGTCCTTGTCAGTGTGCAGCTCGGTCCAAGCATTGGCTCTCCATAGGTTTGGTTTTTGTAATATCAGCAAAATGCCCTTATCTGTTTTAAGTAATGGAGAGGAGGTGTTTGAGTTGGTGTTAAAGCAGAGGTGATGTTATTTGAGGTTCTAGTTAAATATCAGTGTGGAAAGTATCTTGTATCACATGATTATATTTGAGTTAAAAGTATAATTTCTGTTTCATATACTTGTTTATTGACTCAGAAGGTATTTGTTAAGATTCAGACTAGGTTCTTTGTTAATGGAATATTCTGCTCTGTTCTGACTTTTTTTGGCAGAGGTAAGGCATTTTTCTATTCACAAGCAGAGGTGTTTGGTCATATTATTGGAATGCTGTGTAGCAAACAGTGTCTACCACTGAAGTCCCAGGGCAGGACAGTGGCAGTTTCAATTTCTTGCTTCCTTCTGAAATTTGAGGGATATTAAAATTGGAGTACCTTTAGACCATGTTTAAAAAATTTAAATCATGTTACAGTTTAACTTTTCAAATTAGAATTGTTTTGACCCTGGAAGGGCTTGTAAAGATTCTTATAAAGACAACCTTTCAGAAACATTTAAATTGATTAATACTAACTCCCAATTATGAAAAGGTTTTTGTTAAAAATAATTGTCTAGAAAATGGTCTTTGTGCATGTACAAATGTAGTAAGATTGAGAAATAATTGAAGATTCTAAAATCCTAGGAAATAAGTTAATTTATTCATAAGGGATGTAGATTGTTCACAGCTTATAAAAGAGGAGTCTCTTAAAAAAAGAACTACATTGTTCTGGATGCAGCTAATTAGGAATTTGCAATTATTTAGGTAAAGCTAGGATAAAGTTTGCCTTCCTATCCTATAGGAAAAGGTTTTACTGTAAACATCAGAAGTTTAAATAGGTCATCAGAGGAATATTTACCTAATTAAGAGAACAAACCACTTTTAAGCCTTGGCAAAATCAGTGTATTTAAAGCAATGTAAAAACAGGGTGGGCTTAAGCTGAATCTGCTGCTGCGCTTTTCATGGTTATAGGAAACCCTGGAAAATGGACAGTGTTTGTGGATACTATGAAATATACATTATTTACTGAGTGCCACATAAACAGAACTGTATTATTTGCATTCAAAAATAAATCCTAACAATAAACATCACATCCACCCTTTCTGTTAATAGATTCCAAAGATGCCCATTTATTTATTCTGTTACTTGTTACTTTTTTTTTTATCATCTGTAAGTACTTGATGTCAGACTGGTAAGAGCAAGTGTTGAAGGTTTAGGACTGTCAGGATTGCATTTAGTGGCCCATCCAGGTAGGCTAATTACATATCCTTCTCCTACAGAAGCAAGAATGGGGCAGGTTCATTTCAGGCAGGTTCATTGTGTGAATTCTCAGTAATAAGGGTAAACAACTTTAAAGAGATCTCAGTGTATTAAACTTCTACACCTGATTACTCAGATGTGCAGTTTCTAGTACATGGCCATAGAAGGATGACATTTACCAAGGTTTTACAGTGTAAGTCATTTGTGGGGGATACTTAGTATATTTTTATCTGTTTTCTCTCACTCGTTGTAAAAGTTCTTAATTTTTTGTGGTGTAGGGTTCTGGAGATGTGCTTAGTACTAGTGCACTTGCCTAGCTCGTGGTGTCCTAGGTTTGGTGTCTGTGATGGCAAGATAAAAATAAAGTTTTTTTTTTTTTTAATAACCTCATTTTAGATCTTTCTATACATTTAAGAAAAAAATAGTAAAAGTTTTTAGGTACTGCTCATACTATTTTTCTGTGGTACTTTTTCTTAGGGAAAAATCTGATTAAGTGTAACAGGTAGACACTATTCTGAATTAGTGAATCAAAGAATACTTACAAATACACCAAACTGGGATTCTTCTGTATTTCTTTTGGGAATGTACATTGATTGGTACAGCTGTTGTGGAAAAGTTTCACAATGCATCAGAAATTCATACATCATATGCTCTTGACAGTTCTGTTCCTAAGTATGTACCCAAAGTAAAACAGGAACTCAAATGGATACAGTGCTTGCATACTAGCGTTTATAACGACGTTATTCAGAAGGTTCAAAAGGTGAAAATAACCCAAGTCTACCAACAGATAAACTGATGAACAAAACTTGGTGTAGACTTAACAATGGAATATTATTGAACCATGAAGAGAACGAGGACCCAGTGTACGCTACAGCATTCTTACTTGTAGAGACAGAAGGTAGAATTCAGTTTACTATGAGGCTGGAGGAAAGTGCTGGTGAAGATAATGTGTAATAAGTAGTGTTTCTGTTTGGAGTGATGGAAAGGTTCTAGAAATTAAGGCACAGTAATAATGACTGCATTGTATTCTATGTGATTCCATGAAATTGCATGATTAAAAATGATTAAAGTGTGAATGTATTTGTTACATACATTTTATGAAAATAAAATGCAACACATTGAAGACTTACTCTGCAGTCTCTGTTTGCTTCTGCTTTTTGCTTGTTCCCCTGCATCTGCTCCAGGAAGGTGTGCAGGTCTGGTTAGGTATTAATCTTTTTCTTACCCTTCTATTGTACTGCAAAGGCAGATTCTCTTAGATCACTTTATTATTTACGATAGGAGTGTTTCTCTATTGACTATCTCTATCTAAGAGGAAGTAGTTTAAAAGTAGAACTCTGAAGGAAAAAAATGCTATTTTAATATTTCTGTGAATCATCTAATTTATGGAAATAGCCATGTAAGCACACACACTAGGGATGCAAAGGTCATCTGTCCTGAATCTAAGTAAGCTTTAGAGACTCAGGGAGCAGATGTAGAATGGGACCTGTCATATTTTCTAACTTTATTTATTTATTTTTTGTCTTTTTGAGACAGAGTCTCATTATGCAGTTCAGGCTGGCCTTAAGCTCACTTTGTAGCTCAGGCTGGTCTCGAACTCACAACAATCCTCCTGCCTCAGCCTCCCAAGTGCTGGGATTACAAGCATGCGCCACCATGCCCGGCTAATATTTTCTAACTTTAAATATCTTACGTTTGTCATCTTTACTACTTGAAAAATTTTGTTTTCCCTGATGATCTGAATTATGTTAGTATGTGTTGAAATGCATTAGAGCTAAAACTTACCTCCTAAAACCGTAAAAGCAAGATAGGAGAAGGATAGTGAAGGTAAGCATGTAGTATTTTATTCAGCTGAATCTGTCATTGGCACTTAGGAATTAATTGCACAGGGTTGCTGTTCTGTTTTTTTTTTTTAAATACTTATTAGTGTCTCAAGCATTTGATATTGAGTTCAGTTGGATCACTGAAAAAGATGGAGCAGGATTTTCATTAAATAATGGTATATAAAATTGAAATGTGAAGTACATTTTAAGAGTATTGAGAATAGATAAAATTGCTAATGGAAAGGTTTGCATCCATATATAAATAAGTTATGGGAAATGTTGTATACCAGGTACCATCATAAAATATTTTCCATCCTGTTTTTTTTTAGACAAAGTCTCACGATGTAGTGCAGGCTGGCCTTGAACTCACAGTGTAGCCATAACCAGGCTGGCCTCAGACTTAATGATCCTGCTGGAGCCTCTTTTAAGTGCTGGAATTAATTACAGGTGTGTGGCACCATGCATGGCTTGCCATCCATTTCTAAACTCTCAAAAGCAGTATGAAGTTACAAGGGTGTGATGGCAACATATATGTATACTCGTTACCTGGATTTTTTTTTTTTTTTTTTTTTTTTTTTTTTTTTTTTTTTTTTTTTTTTTTTTACTTTATGGTATAGTTATAGTGTTTGGTACAAATGGCTTAGAACTCCACCCAATGACCACTTATACCATGATTGATCATTTTTGTGGCCTTCTCATTTCTCTGGAAGTTGCATCATTTCAAATGATATTAAAAGGTACTGAAGCATGTTGTCCTTATTGTGGAGAGATGTGAAGAATTACTACATTGTGTTTGTGGAATACTGTGTTGATTATGGCCCACTCACAAGAAAATAATGTCCCACCTTCTTCTTTGCGTAGCCTCACTATGCTCCAGGGTCATCATTTGTGATAATTCATTACTTTTATAATTTTTTTCTATCACTTTCTTTGTAATTTTCAGAGCACTTATCCTTTTTGTCAGTGGCTGATGGTCACCTTATTGTTTTTACTTGATTTAGGGATGATACTGTTTTAATGTAGGATTTTTCATATTCATTAATAACCTGATTCCCAGGTTGAATTTAGACTGAGGTTCCTCCTGGGTCCAGGATGTCTTTTACTGTGTTAATCTCCCTGAAGCATGGGCCATGCTGTAGACATCTGTGTGTGTCCACAGTTCTTGAGCTTTTCTCATAGTAGGGAACTAATAAATATTTAATTAAACATAACAAAACAAAGGCATGAGTCACCTTTACTGCAAACTTAGCTTTTCATTTATTGCTATTTTAAAGAAAAGAGGTCTTCAGAGGGTATGTGGACATTTTTCATGCCTCTTAAGTTTGCTAATTGATTTAGAAAATTTAAAGAAGTAGTGTCCCTTCCCCTTTCCTTCCTCCCTCTTTTTTCCCCTTTTTTTTAGTGTTTTTTTTTTTAGAGACAGGGCCTCACTATGTAGTTGAAGAGTTCAGGCTGGTCTTGAACTTAAAATGCAGCCAAGGCTGGACCCAAACTTGTGGCAATCCTCAGCATCCCAAATCCTGGGATTATAGGTGTGTGTCCATATGCCTGGCTCTTCCTTTTCCTTCTCCTTTGTTTTGGGACAGCTCTGGCCTCATATTGACTGTCTTCTTACCTCAGCACTGCCACCCCAGTAGCTACCTGTGTGCCACTGAATCTAACTTGTGGCTTCTGTTTTGTTTCCTAACAATGTGACCCTTATGTATATATGCTTTGCTTATTTATTGGAGTCATTTCAGGGAATTATAAATTCAGACTATATATGTGTGTATACACACACACACACACACACGTTTGTTTGTTTGTGTTTTAAAGGAAATCTTTCACAGATTGTGGTGGTTTTAAATGATCCTTTCATAGTAAGGTTTCTAAAAGGAGCTATTAAGGGACAGGGACCCAGCCTCCCCGCATGTGTTTTGCTGAGAAGTTGGAGGCTCTGCTGAGAGTTGATTCTGCTCTCTGGCGGGAGAGAGTTGATTCTGCTCTCTGTTGCTTAGGTAAACTAAGTTTTGGAGAAAAAGTCAAAGAGCCTGTATGGAAAGAATTTGAGGAGAATGGCGTCTGCTATTTCATTTCTAAGTGTCGTTAAAAGCCTGTCTGATAAGAGAAGAATCTCCTGAGGGTGTTACAGGGCTATGTATTTGGGGTGGGAGGTATAAAGGCTCTTATTCTTTAGGTCTGGAATGGAACTTAGGAATCTTTCTTTTATCTAGTTTTCAGATGAATGCTATGGTTACTTTGGGGAACTCATGTCAGGGTTTTTTTTTTTTTTTTTTGTAATACATGCTTAAAGCTTTTTGAGCTAATGGCTGGGAAGCATTGGGTTGAACTGAGTACTTAAGAGATCAGAGGACCTCAGTTAGGAATCAGGGCATAATTGAAGGATTCAATCATAGAAGGTTTTTATTATCCTAACGTATGTGTGGATAGGGGGTCAGATAAAACAGTGGCCAACCTTTGACATTTTATATAGAAATGAGGATACTTGTGCCCTCAGAGGTAAAGTGTAATAATGTTGACCAGCAGTTTTTGAACCCCCTACTGTTTACCAGGCCCTTTTGTGTAAATATGTATTCTATCCATATGTGTATTCAATACATACTTAGTCAAATAACCTTTAAGGTAGATACTATTTGCCCCCCTCCCCTGTAGGTGTTTCGAGTGTTTACAGTAACAGACGGCATATACCTTGTCAATTAAAATTTAGAAGATGTACTGAAGAAGATGTTAGAAAACTTGACCATGTTCCCCTAAACTGAAGCCACAACTTCTTTCCATGATATCACTCTAGTTGTCAGTAGTTCACAGAAATTATCCTACTTGTGTCTGTAGACCTCGCACAGTGTCTTATGTTCTGAGGTAGCTTCATGTTCTAAGGTCAAGCCCTACTTTATTTTCTATGTACTCAGCCTGTCTATATTATTCAGAGTCCTGAAATTTATTTTAATAGAATAATAATCTGGATTCTTGGATTGCTTTCTGTAATAGTGATTTACGCTTACAATGAGAGAAACCAGAGAACAAAAGTATACTTCATAGGAAATAATGGATAAGAAAATATAGTGAGTGGGAAAAATCTGGAGCAGTTTGTTAAGAAATGGTAGTGAATTTTAAAGTTATTCAGACAATTTTAAAAGCTCTATGAGAATCCTGTTACTGTAATACAGTTTTGTTCATCCTTGCTGTCTTTGATTTGTGAACAGTAAGATGTACCTGTGATCTGTGCCTGGAAATGCAGGTCTTCTAATGCAAATCCTTTCCTTTCCAGGTTAGCAGTGTGTGTTGGTTTGGGTTGTTTCAGAGGTAGCCACCGCAGCTGGGATGCTGGGACAAGTGTGGATCTGGCTGGAGTCTCTTTGGAGAACTCAGAACTCAGAGAGCAGCTCCTGTGGTTAATTAAAGGTGACCTCAGGGTTCAGAGGAGCCCTGTGCTTTCCCAGACAGCCTGGGTTAAACCTGGGCAGCTGGCAACCTTAAATGCTTCCTTTGTTAGAAATCATTTGCTTTCTACTCTGTCTTTAGAAAGTGAGTGCACTCAAGGTGAGTTAAGGACAGGGAGGGATCTGAAGGGAAGCCTGACCTGTTTCTTTCCTCGTGTTCCTATGGAGGGCTGTGGACAGAGAGACCAAGGGAGCCTTGGCCCCCTAAGCCTGGATGCTGCTTAGAAGGGGCTCCTTGGTTCCTTCCAGAAGTGTTCCTCAGGGTCTAGCCTGGACTTTCGTGCTTCTCTGGACATTTTTCCCCACAGAGTGGTGAGGATTGTTAGAACTGTCTTTTTTCCTTTGCATGCTGTAAATGACAGGAAACCCATAAGCAGGCAGCACTCTCAGAGATATGGTCTTTCATGCTGCTCAGGGCGAGGAGGCCGTTGCTGTCCCAGCTCCCCAGGGCTCACTGCTGGCGTGTCATGAGGCCGGCATAGGGTCAGACTCATTTTTAATACTGTTTTGTTTTTAAGAGTCAGTTATATACCTCAACATGTATAAAGAGAATTACATTTATTGCAAAGCAATATAGTATGTTTTAAGGATTTGAATGTTTTATTTGCTTATATTGTAAATTATTTGTACTC
>PVKA01003529.1:0-77990 GCA_004027165.1 Ctenomys sociabilis
AAAAAAAAAAAAAAAAAAAAAAAAAAAAAAAGAAAAAAAAGAAAAGAAAAGGTTTTCATAGTTTATAAGCAGTTGAGAGGGGTTTATCTGCCACCTGACTAGTAAAGAATTAAGTTTTTTGTTTTGCTTTTTAGAAAAAAGGTTCAAGTGGGTTATGATCAGAGTCAGATTGATGAAAGTATAATTTGAGCTGGGTTTTGTAGAATGATTGGGAACAGCAGTATGAGCCAAAGTGAAGTGAGTGTTATAAGCCAGCAAAAATAGAGAACCAGCCAAACATTAAGGACTTTTTGCAATTGCATTCTTTATAGTGAAGAACAGAAGATTTCTGAGGGAGTACAGAATGATACATTATTAAAGCTATGATGTAATGGTTTCAGAAAACTTGGGGCCAGGGAGATGGCTCAGTGGAATAAGTGCTTCCCTGGCAAGTGCAAGGGCCTGAGTTCAATCCCTGGTTCTGCCAAAAAGAAGACAAAATGGGCCAGGAAGTTGGCTCAGTGGAATAAGTGCTTGCCTGGCAAGTGCAGGGGCTTGAGTTCAATCCCTGGTTCTGCAAAAAAAAAAAAAAAAAAAAAAAGAAAAGAAAAGAAAAGAAAACTAGGTAGCACAATGTAAGAAGATGGAGCATAGCAAGGATAGAGCAGTTAGTTGACTGTGTGATGTGACTGACCTTGTTGTATACTGATACAAGCTTGAGCTGGTATAGTGGTGGTAAGGATGAGAAGGAAGGAAAATAAAGAATAGTTTTAAATACATGTGTCACATGGGTGTGTGTGTTTAAATAACATTTTTCTAATGTAAGAAGCCTCAGTGGAAGTTAGGGAATGCTTTCATATGGGAGGAAAAGAAGAGGGTAAAATTATCTGGCTGGTTTAAAGTTTGTAGACAGAGAATCTCCTATTTTGGAAAATCTGGTGAGGTAAGTTTTGTAATGCATGATGGTGATGTAGTCCAGACCATTTTGGTTAGTAAGCTCTCTTTATTTCTGATTTTCTAATTGTTTTCCTGTGGAGAGTTTCCATCATAAGCTTTTTTTTTTTTTTTTTGCGGAATTGGGGATTGAACTCAGGCCCTTGCACTTGCCAGGGAAGCATATATTCTACTGAGCCATCTCCCTGGCTCAACCACCATAAGCATTTTTAATCTATGTATTTCTTTATTTTCTATAGTTTTACTGGTAATGATTTTTGTGGGTCTTTACTTTTATTTTAGAATCTTGTCTCTTTATAGACATTTAACTGGATTGTCTTTCCTTGGTATCTTCAACTAGCCTTCAGTTTGGAGGATATTATGAGAATTATGTACTTCTTTATAGACCTGGTGGATGACTATTGTATTCTGATTGACAGTTTGTTTCTTTGGTCATTTGTTTGTATTCTGAAAGTATCTTTTTTCTTTTTTGGTGGAACCAGAGATTGAACTCAGGCTCTTGTGCTTGCCAGGGAGGCACTTATTCTACTGAGCCATCTCCCTGGCCCATTTTGTTTGTATTCTGTATGCTTCTAGAGAGCATAGTGTTTGAAGCTGTGAACTGAATTACAGATAGCAGTCAGAAAGCATTCTAATAGATAAAGTAGTATAACAGAGAAAAAGGCCTTGTGCAGCCAATGCTTTGTTTCAGGTGCTACATCTCGGGCTGTTGATGAAAAGTCAGACTTGTGTGATTACCTTGGTATAGCTGGACTACAGGGCAGTGGCTATTGGGCCCTAATGTAGAACTTTAATAGATGGATATTTCACATATAAGGCAGAATGGGAGCTTGCTTCTTCTGTTCTTACCATTTCTAGTCGCAGAGGTCTTTGAATAAGAATGAAAGAAAGGTGATTGGAGCTTTAGAACATATACACCAGGGTATTAAAACACACTTAGAGAAAAGCATGTCAGAAATTTAATTTAATGCAACAAAAAACCTCAATTTATTAAAATTACCTTCTTTTTCACCAGTAGAGTTGCCTCATTCTTGCAAATTCCATTTACACAGTTTGCACTCACTGTTGACAGAATTCTCCGTGGTTTGCTTTGGAACCAGCAGAGCAGGCAGAGTTCATGTGCTAGTTGTTAAGAAATTTAGTGTTCTATTTACAGATGCAAAACACCCTTACAGTAATTCCATTAAAAGATTCTCTGTACATTCATGTGTTGAGTTTCTGCCAGCCTCTTAGTTGGAATGTTCAGAATGACAGTGATTAAATGATAGTGCCTTAGGAAGACATTCTTAAAGTTGTCCGAGATTAAAAAAAAGTCCATAAAGACCACTTGACTAAATGATGGCCATCTGTTGTATTAATCTGGATGTTCTAATACATGTAATGTTTTACTAGATCTCTAAGTCTTATTTTTTAGCTTTCTATTTGCAATAGTTCTTCTTTGTCTACAGGAAAGAAGGAAAAGGTTGTGTAAATCCTGAGATGATTTTTACTGAATGCCCAGATTGCAGGATTCAGTGATTAATAGGGAAACATAATGCAATGATCATGTCAGTATTTCATTTTCCTCATGCTCTCATCCCATTTTCCCTGGGAACTTCAGCTATAAGTGCCTAAGAAGTAAGATGTTTTTTTCTTTTGGGTTCTTCTTTTTTCTTTTGGATTCTTAAGGTACACTTCTGGCATTCAAAATTTCTCACAAACTTTGTAGAATAAAAAAGTCAAATTTTGTCTGTGTGTGTGGAGTGGCTATTAGAGATTTGATATTAATTAGGTAGGCTTTTCGTGTTTAATTTTAATTAGATGATAGTCTGCCTCTTGGGGGCTGATGTGCTTTGCTCCTAGTCACGTGACATGCTTTCTTGTTGGTTATTGGTATATCTTAAGTTTCTCTTGTCCCTTGCAGGTTGGAGGAATTGCCACAATCTTTCACCTCCCACGTCTTTGCTTGTTGGATTTCAGTGGTGAAGCATAGCAATTAGATGGGGATGTGTCTTCTGTGGCCCAGTAGGGCTTTGCTTGGGAGCACTGCCCTTGCCTAGAGGCATGCTCAGAGAAGTGTGTGTGTGTGTGTGTGTGTGTGTAAGAATAATACATTCATCCTTCAGTGCAGCCTATTGCAAAATGTCAAGAGAAAAAAAATCTCCAGAAGGTATGGAAAAATACCTTTCATTTTTCTTCCATGACTTATCATATAACCTAGAAAGAAAAATTTGTGGAAATTTAATACTGACATTTGGTGGTATTCTAAAACGCCGGTGTGGCTTTGTAGGATTCCAACCTGTGTGCTAGTCCAATGTGGGCAGAAGGGTATATAATGTTTCTTAAGGTCAAAATAGAGGGGTTTTTTACCTCTACACTCCAGTTATACATTTGGACAGCAATGTTCCTGGGACAAGTGGGTACCGTTTCTATTTGTGAACTTATGCCCAAGGCCCTGTTTTTTTCCATATAACAAATTCAGCAGAACTGATATTTTAAAGGCTTTTGAAGTTGTAATTTATGAATGGAAAGCATTATTTGTCTTTTAGTATCTTTTTTTTTTTTTTTTTTTTTTGTCTTTTTGAGACAGGGTCTCACTATGCAGTTCAGGCTGGCCTTAAGCTCACTTTGTACCTTAGACTCGAACTCACAACAATCCTCCTGCCTCAGCCTCCCAAGTGCTGGGATTACAGGCATGCGCCACCATGCCCAGCTCTTTTAATATCTTGAACAGATTGTTTTTCTTTTTTTTTTTTTAATTTACAGAAAGTAAAATAGAAAAAAAAAGTGACACATAGTTCTAAGATTTTGTTTTTTGTTTTGCCATACTGGAGGTTGAACTCAGTGAATTAATGCAGTGATGTCCCCACCCGTTTCTTGTGTTTTATTTTGAGACAGAATCTTGCTAAGTTGCTGAGGTTGGGCTCCGCTCACAATCCTCCTGCCAGTCTTCTATGGTACTAGAATGACAGATGTGTGTCACCACACCCAGCTCAGTTTTGAGTTTTAACACTGTGACCAACGCTATAATCAAGACTAGAAAACTAATCAGTCCTAACACTTCATATAGCACCTCTGCTGATCAGTTACTCCTTTTTATTGGCAGAACCGGGGATTGAACTCAGGCCCTTGCACTTGCCAGGGAAGCACTTATTCCACTGAGCCATCTCCCTAGCCCCAATGGATTTTTTTTTGCAGAACCAGGGATTGAGCTCAGGCCCTTGTGCTTGCCAGGCAAGTGCTTATTCTGCTGAGCTATCTCCCCGCAGTTATTCTTTTTTATTGCTGAGTTGTATTGTATTTTATATAGTACTTTATTATCATATTTACATACACACACACACATATATAATGGTAACAAGTTCGCTTATTCATGTATACAAGAATATTTGTAATATTTTCAGGGTATAGCCATAGAGAATAGTGATGTTGTAAATATTCGTGTACAGGTTTCTGTGTGAACCTAAATTTACATAGCTGGGTAATATAGTTGGAATATGATTACCTTACTACAAATTATTTAGAGTGATTATACCATTTTCATTCTCTCTATCAGTATGTGAAGTTTTAGTTGCCTTGTATCCTCATATTGTATATGGCTTGGGTTTAGATGTGTCCCTATCTCCAATGCCTCATGCAACCATGGTTGGGGCTTTTTCCAGTCAAGAATGTGTGACACTGGGCTGGCAAGATAGCTCAGCGGTCTAAAGTGCCTCTCAGGGACCGTGGTTCGAGCCCCAGCACCACATGTCATGCCAGCCCCTCCCCCCAGGGCGGGCTGAGCTGACCCCCCCACCCCCGCAGAAAAAGAATCCGTGATGTGTAGGGAGACACTGTAATAAATAAATGAATTTAAAAAAAAAGTGTGTGACACTGGAATTGATGCATTGTGTAATGCTAGGTTCAAGGACACTAGGATTATAAGTGTGAGTGCTACCCATCCTAAGTAGACTGGATAAGATAAAAGGAGCAGAAAGACATTGTTGAGGCCCTCTTGTTGCTTTGCTACTTTCTGGCTGCCATGAACTGGTTTCCTCTTGTTGCTTTTACTGTCTTCTGCCTCCCTAACTGTTGCCATATCACTTTGCCTTAGAGCAGCAGATTATGGACAAATTGTGAGCTGAGAAAACCTTTCCTCCCCTAACTTTGAGCGTTGGGTATTTTGTCTCAGCAAGAAAAGTAACTAAGACACCTCTTTAGCACTTGACACTGTTAGAGCTTCTCCCTCTATTTTAATAAGTGTGTAGTGGTACTTCATTGGGCTTTCAAGTTGCATTTCTCTAACATACAAATTTATCCTCTGCATGTTTCTGATGAAGTGCCTGTTCAAATCTTTTACACCCCAAAGTTGCAATCATGTTTTCTTTTTTATTATTATTGTTTTCTTTTTTTTTTGAGGCAGTGCCTCACTATGTAGTTCAGGTTAGCCCTTGAGTTCACTGTGCAGCCCAGGCTGGTCTCACACTTGAAGCAAGCTGCCTGCCTCAGTGTGTAGAGTGCTGCAGTCATAGGAACTCCTTACATCACCTGACTGACTCTTGTTTTCTGTGAGTTTTATTTTGTTTTTAATATATTCCAGATAGAAGTCTTTGATCAATAAATTATTTGCACATATTTACTCCTAGTGCATAGTTTTTGTTTTGCCTAACAGTGCCTTTATAGAGCTAAAGTTTAAAATGTTGATTAAGCCCAAGTTTTCATTTTTCTTTGCTTTTGTGGACCATGTTTTGATGTCATAACACCTCTTGGCTTAACTTAAAATACGCTTCTTTGGTTTTCTCTTAAAGTTTTATAATTTTATAATTTTATTTATCTATGATCTATTTGATTTAATGTTTTGTATAAAGGCTAAAATTTAGATTCTTTATTTTTTTTAGATTGATGTACAGTTGTTTTAGCATTATTTTTGAAGAGATTATCTTTTATCCATTCAGTTGATTTTGTACTTTTATCACAAATTAGTTGGTTGTACTTGTGTGGGTTTTCTTTTTGTTGATTATATGTCTGTTCCTTCACCAATACCACACTCTTGTTTACTCTAGCTTTATAGTAGACTTAACTTGGACAGCCTTGTTCTTTTTTAAAAGTTGTTCTGGCTATTCTAGTTCTTTCTGTATAAATTTCACAATCATCTTGTATATATATGCAAAAACTGCTGGCATATTGTTTGGAACCACAATGAATCTGTAGGTTAATTTGAAATTAATATATTGGCTCTCCTGATCAGTGAGTATAATATTTATTTAAATAATAACTAATTTCTTTCATCAGCGTTTCGTAGTTCATAACATACAGATTCTGGGGCGGGGGAGATGGCCCAGTGGAATAAACACTTCCCTGGTAAGCACAAGGGCCTGAGTTCAATCCCTATTTTCACAAAACAAAAGCAACCAAACAAAACAAAAATACAGATTCGACATAGGTGCATATCTACTTTTAAGTAAATATAAATATGCTTTAGGTTCTAATTTCTAATTTATTTCATATGTGTAGAAATATGATGACTTTTTATATGAGAACTTGTACCTTGCAATGTTATTAGACTCACTTATTTGTTCTAGAAGTTATTCGTTTGTATACAGTAGCACAATATTTCCATCAGCATGCTCTACAATTGGACTTCTCCTGCACCCTATAGGTCATGATTTTTCAGGGTCTACAGGGTGGATATCAAGGAACTAGCAGTAGCTCAGTCCTACAAGTGACACCCGGCCACCAATAAACATCATGGACACTGTCCATGTCTACTACATACTAGAACTTTGTGTGATATCCTATCTTCCCCAAATTGTTAGAAGTGCTGGTCATATATTTTCCATTCCAGTATTTTTTATATAGATTATTCTTATGGATTCTTTACTATCATGAAAACATTTTCTTAGTTGATATTTTTGTATATATTAACCTAATCAAATACTGTGTGAGTACTTTGAATTGATCTCAAATTCGTACATATAATACACTACATTCTGGCCTTTTAGTTGGACTCACAATTTAATTTTGTTTGAATATTATTTTTAAATAATTTAATTTTGAATTAATATTTAATTTTCTAAATACTATTTAATTTTAATTTTTGTTTTATGATTTTATACTGTTTCTTTGACTTATAATCTATGTATAAGACATGGTATGATATTTTCTTCTAGTATTAGAAACTTTAAAAAGTGAAAAAAAATACATTTTGATAATCTATTTCTGTTTTTATCTCTTTTATTTTTTAAAATTCTTTATGTTTTATTTTATTTATTTATTTATTTTATTATTTTGTGGCTGGCTCAACCCACCCTGGGGTGGGGCTAGGGCGGGGCTGGTAGGGTATGCATAACCAAGAATCCTAACCTTGCCTAATCAGGAGCTTTAGACTGGCCTCTGTCTCTGTTTATTGTGGTAAGAACATTTTACATGAGATGTACCCTCCCAACAAATTTTTAGTGTACAGTGCAATATTGTTGAATAATAGGTACAGTGTTATTTAGCAGATCGCTAGAATTTATTCTTCTGGCTTAGCTTAAATTTTAGGCCATTTATTCCCAATTCCAGGTCATAGTCTCTGTTCTGATTAGTGTGCTTACACTGTTTATACGTAATGCAATTATTGAAGTACAGTATTTGAATTTAAGTCTCATTATTAATTAATTAATTAATTAATTTTTGCAGAACTGGGGATTGAACTCAGGACTTTAAGCTTGCCAGGCAAGTACTTATTCTACTGGGCTATCTCCCCGGCCCCTAAGTCTAATAATTTAGTATTTTCTGTTTGTTTTCTTATTTTGTGTGTGTTTCTCTTCCTTCCTTTTGGAACATACATGCACATACAGACAGTATTTAGTTTAATTTAGTCATGAGGAGTTCCTTTTTCTTTTTTACAGTATCCATCTATATAGTTATCTTAGTCTTGCACTAGGGATTGTAATATACTTACTTAGTCTTCTTAGAATTAATATTTTACTGGGCTGGCCAAATAGCTCAGCAGATTAAAGCTCCTATAATCAGGTTCAGGGGACAGGAGTTTAATCCCCAGGCCTGCATTGAGATAGCAATTGAGACTGGGTGTGGTGGCTCACACCTGTAATTCTAGCACTTGGGAGGCTGTAAACAGGAGAATTACTGGAGTCTCATTTAGTAGTAAGGCCCTGAACACCCTGTAGACCCTTCCTGTAAAATACAGGAAAAAAGGGAATATTTTACTAACAAAAGGAGAATTTAGAAATGTTCATAATGTATAAATTTCTTTTATAATGATCATATATATCTGCATGCATTGAAATCCAATGGTATTCATTCTTTCAATCATAATTCATATTTTAGAGAATTTAAGAGAAATGAAATAAGTTATTCATATCTATCCAAATGTCTTCTATTTTTGTTCTTCCTACCCCAAATTCTAAGTTTGTCTACAGTACTTGAAAAACTTGAGTTTTTCATTTCTGCCTTATATTTCCCATGACCACATCTCCCTTAGGAACCAAACTCACATTAGGGAAGGGTCTACTACTAGATCCAGGCACTCTAACACACCCTGTCTTTATTGCCATCTCAGTGCACCCTGGGGCGGGACCAGCATGGCAGATCCAGGGATCCAACTTTGGGCCCTTGTGCCTGCTTGCTGTTGCTTTAGTCCACTGAGCTATATGGCTAGCTCTTATCTGTTGTGTGTGTGTGTGTGTGTGTTTTTTTAACCTGAGAATTTATCATCATTTTTGAAGGATATTTTCATTGGATGAAGAGTTTTGAGCTGAGAAATGTCCCCCCCCTTAAAAATGTTCTACCATCTTTTGTCTGCCTAGTTTCTGATGAGATATCTATGATCACTCAAATACTTTAATTATTTCCCAGCTTATGATGCACTTTTTCTCTGACTACTCTCAAGATTTTTTTCTTTTAGTTTTCATTAGTTTGATTTATGATTTGGGAATGGATTTTTTTGTTATTAGTTTGTTTACCGTGTTAGTTTCATAACTCTGTGGATCTTAACCAATTTGTGAGCATTCTCAGCCATTCTTTTTTTTTTTTTTTTTTTTTTCACTTTTTTTGTATTTGGGACAGGGTGTACAGGGTCTCACTGCATAGATGAGACTCATAGTGATCCTCCTGTTTACAACCTCCCAAGAGCTGGGATTACAGGCATGCACCACCACACCCAGTCTCATTCGCCATCTCAGAGCACCCTGGGGCTGGGGGTGGGGGTGGGTCGGTGGGTAGGGCCATCATGGCAGGCCCAGGGATAGAACTGCTCGCCCCTGTGTGTATGCCTAAATAGGTGCTTTTTCACCCTCACTTAAAGAGTGAATTTGCTTTGGCAAATGATGTCCTATCTCATACATATTTCTTCTTAAAATATATTTTTGCATTATAGTTTTTCAGATCTTTTGGTATTGTCACAGAAAAAGAACATGTCTTGAAACTGTTCATCAAAACAAAACGCTTCTTTCTTATCAAGGAAGGGTAATTTTGGTTGATGTGTCTTTAAGTTCACAGATATCTTTGTTGTCTCTAGCACATTATTGTGTCCATTCTGTAAATCTGAAAACTTCTAGGGATAGGGAGCTTAGCCGGCCACTGAAACCAGGCATGGTAGCCCATGCCTGTAATCCCAGTGCTGAGGAGGCTGAGACAGGAGGATCACTACAACTCTGAGCTGTGTAGTGATACCCTGCACCAATTAAATAAATAAATAATAAATAAGATTTAAAAATTTTTTTAAAAAACTTCTATTCTGATATTTTCTATTTAAAACTATCTGCTTCTCAAAAAGAAATACATATATATCTGCTTCTCTTCCTCTGTCTCTGTCTCTTTCCTTCCTTTCCTCCTTACTTTGTGAGTGTTTGCCTTTACTACTTGGTGCATACTTTTTTTTTGAGACAGGATCTCACTGTGCTGTTCAGGCTGACCTAGGACTCAATTTGCAGCCCAGACTGGCCTCAAACTCACAGTGCCTTTGTCTTGCAAGTGCTGGCACTACCATGCCTGGCTTTTTTGTTTGTTTTTTAAGATAGAATCTCACTTTATAGCCCAGGCTGGCCTCAAACTCAAAGTGACTCTCCTGCTTCAGTCTCCCAAGTGCTGGGATTATAGGTGTCCACTTCCATACTTCAAAGTATTGTGAGAGTACATTTTTAATAACTACTTCAAAAGTTTTTGTGTAATAACTCTAGCATCTTAGGGTGGATTATTTTTTCCCTTATGAATTACTGTATTGAGACATCCAGGTTTCTGTGTCTGTTTAGATTTACAATCTGCATCCTGGAAATTATGAAATTGAGACTGAGTCTTGTTAAAATCAAATAGAGGTGGTTTTGGTTGTTTTAACAGATAGCTAGTTAAGTTAGGTTCATGCCGTGGTCCTGCCTGCCTTCTCTGAACCAGGATCTAGCATTCGTTCAATTTTTGAAATGTCCACAGTGGCTATCAAGTTATTAAACAAGCCCACTGTGTTTTTTTGTTTTTAACAACTTTTTTTTTTTTTTTTTGTGGAACCGGGGATTGAACTGAGGCCCTTGTGCTTGCCAAGGAAACACTTACTTCACTGAGCCATCTCCCTGGCCCCCAGCATTCGTTCAGTTTTTGAAGTACAGTATTTGCCATGCTGTTTCTGTGTGCTCCATGTGTTTTCCAGCCAGTGGCCAGTCTCAGCCCCAAGCAGTGATGTACCCCAAGGGTCTGCTGTTGAAACCTCATGCTGCTTGGGGTCAGAAGCATGCATGTGCAGCTTTGGGAATGAGCTCTAGAGTTCACAACAAATTTATTGAGCCCTTCCTATTCCTGCTGTGGCCCCAGGGTTCCAGATATGAAGGATGTCCCTTTCTTGTACTTTGCCTACAATCTGGAACTTGAGTTTTTCATCTCTGCCCTGTATTTCCCATGACCTCATCTCCCTTAGGAACCAAATAACAAGAGGATGGGGAGATAATTTAGTGACCATTTTCCCTCTGTTCTTGGAATCCCAGTTCCTCTGGTCAAAGAAAGCCTTCCGTGTCTGGTTGCTACTATTGGCATTGTCATTACTGCCTCAAGTTAGGGGAGGAGAGAATAAGATTCAATGTGGGTTTCCTGTACTACCTTCAGTGCTTAAGAGCTCCCTTTCCTGTTTCTTGGACCAGAAAGGAGGTTTTCTCTTAGATTTTTTTTGTCTGCACCTGATGTACAGTTCTGGGTTGGAATTACCATTGAGAATCTAGGCCAGGAGATACAAGAAAGGAAAGAGAATGGGAACTTAAGTTTCTTTTTTTGGGGGGGGGGTCGTGGAACCGCAGATTGTGAACTCATGCCCTTGTGCTTGCCAGGGAAGTGCTTATTGTACTAAGCCATCTCCCAGGTCCCAAAACTAAGTTTCATGATTCCTTGAGTTTTGGTTTCTTTTCCCAATCTTGCTGTCAGTTACCTTTTTAATTTTAATTTTTATTAGTACATGTTTGTTGTACATAATAGTTGACTCATGTATATAATACATCTTAATTCCATTTTCACTCCCTTCCCTTCCTCTCCATCTCTTGGTCCTCTTCCCCTTTACAAAAGATCTGCCTCTCTGCTTCCTATTTCCTTGTATATCAAAATCATCAGATTATGCATAATGCAACTCTGTCCAGGGATTTTAGTTGGATTCAATGGAATATCACAGATGGAATTGAAACTAGAAACTTTGATTCTTTATAAAAGCATTTGATAGCAGAAAAACAGTTGTTTGCCAACAGGGGGACAAAGATAGTGGCTTTTATATAGGCTACCAGTTGAAACAAGTGACTGGACTGAAATGCCTCAGAATCTCCAGCAGGGGGATTCCCCAAGGGAGGACTGTCATAGTTTTTTGTTTTCAGTTTTCAGTTTTGACTGTCATGTTTTTGATGTAGTATACTATTGCTTCTTCATTTGTAATTTTTAATTAAATTAAAAGTTCTTTGAATAGATAATACTATCTGCACTTAACACCAAATTGGAGAGATATGAAGAGAGCAGAGTGAGGGAGATGAGGATTTCCTGCCCCCAGTGATCCTCTGGGCCAAGGACTGAAGTAGTGTGAACATGAGTTGGCTCACATTTGTGCCAATTTAACAGTAACCTGTAGCACAATCTGGGTCCTGGCTAGAACAGATCAGCTACTCTGGTGGATAATCTGCAAATCTAGGCCCATGAGTTCACTCTGGGTCATGGCTGTGCTATCCCCATCGTGCGCCTTGATGTCTTTGAATTCATTACCTTCTTGCATTCTGTGGCCATCAGGGTTTATGAACAACAATCAGATATTTTCAGTGAAACTTCAATCACATAATTGGTGCATTGAGGTTTTTCACTCTACTCCCTAAAACATGCTTCATACCAAGAAAGTCTCCATTAGCGCTTTATAATGAAGAGAAGAGCCTAGCCATAAATCAAAGGGAGTGGGACAGATGTGGTACAGTCAGGTGAAATTGTATACCCAGGAATCAATCTAGGAGTGTCATCTCAGGGCATTTGTCCCTTGCTGGGCTATAGAAATTTTACTATTTCCTATTATGTGGAGGGATTTAAACTATAAATTCTGTACTTATCCAAAAGGCCAAGAAGCGATTAAACTATAAATTTTGAACTATGAAATGATCTTACCAACCTTGGCTGGTTGAAGATTTCACTGCTTCTTAAATGTTGGACAAATGCCTATGGGTATCATCTTGGACCATTTTCAGTATGACCTTTTAAAATGAAAAACTTGCTATTCTGTCCATAAGTGTGAAGTTGTTGGATGGGAAAAGGGCTTCTCCAGGTTTTACATTTTCATTAGAGGCAATTTTAAAGAAATCAACTTTTAAGGGTTGAGGATGTAACTCAGTAGCTTAAGCACTTGCATGACAAGCACAAAGTCTTGAGTTCAGTCCCCAATACTACAGAAAGAAAGAAAGAAAGAAAGAAAGAAAGAAAGAAAGAAAGAAAGAAAGAAAGAAAATCAACTTTTATAGTTCTTAAAAGAGAAAGGTAAGGATTCCTCCTTTACCTGTCCCCCAGCCACCTGGTTCTTTTACCTGGAGGCAAGCACTGCCAGTTTCTTAAACATATAGAAATATTCTACATTTCATCAGAGGAAGAATATGCTCCTGATGTATTGTAACAAAACTAATAGTAAGTGTATCCTAAAAATCTTTCTGTATCAGTATCTAAGAAGGCTCATTATTTTTAGCAGCTATGCAGGATGCCATCAAATAGATCTGCTGAGAGCTGGCCAGATAGCTCAGCAGAGTAAAGTGCCTGCTTAGGCAGATGCAGGGACCAGGGTTTGATCCCTGGTGTGCCATGCTAGCCCCAGGGGTGACTGAGACTGGGCATGGTGGCATATGCCTATAATCCCCGTGTTGAAAACAGGAGGATCACTACAAGTGCTATCTATGTAGTGAGACCCTGTAGACCTTGTACTAAATACATTAAAAAAATAGATCTGTTATAATTGATTTAATAAGTTCCACAGTGATAAGAATTCATTATATCTATAAATGCATACTTATTCCATCAATTTCAGTCCTTCATTATTACATGATAGTTGCATAAAATATCTTTGTACTACATAGTAAGACCTTGTCCCAAAGTAAACAAAACAGTGCCACAAAAGTTATTGTTATCGTTCAGTCCCCAGTACCACAAAAAAAAAGAAAGAAAAAAGTTATGATTATCTTTTCTGATCCTTAGATTAGCATGTATGGTATCAAAAAGTTTTGTGTTGGGCCAGGGAGATGGCTCAGTGGAATAAGTGCTTCCCTGGCAAAGTGCAAGGGCCTGAGTTCGATCCCTGGTTCAGCCAAAAAAAATTTTGTGTCAGACATTGACTTGAAGAAATACTTAATATTATAGGGATCAAAACAGTGCCAGTTAAGGTTGTTTTGGTGGTTTATGATGTTTGTTTGAAATCAAGGTTCTCCTGTGCTCTCTTTGACAGCATGTAAACTGAAATCAGGACTTTCTTGGAAAGTTGTTTTTCAAAGCAGAGGAGCATTTCTTCTGATAGCAATCCTTTTGACACTATACTTGGATCAAAAATCAGAACAGTAGACACTTAACCTTTTTCATGTTTACTTGGCTGTAACTGTATTGTTATCAGCTGCAATTATGCAATTAATTCTATTAATCTTAAATAAACTATAAAATTAATCTAGAAAATAATCATTTTAAAGTAAACTGTGTGTTCTTTCCAGAAGAGGGCTGTAGTTGAATAGACATTTAAGTTGAATAGACATTTAAATAATAAAACTGGTTTTAGTACTTCCTCAATCATCTTTTTTGATTTCTTTTTGTAGACTTGTGTTTTTTGAAAAATTGAGTGAGCATTAGTTTCATAAAAATATTCAATGTAGTAAAAATTTCAAAGGAAGGAAAAATGACTGTATTAGATGGCTGTACACTTAATACAATGAAGCAGACTGGGGAGATAGCTCAATAGAATAAGCACCTGCCTGGCAAGTGCGGAGTCCTGAGTTCAATCTCCAGTGCCACAAAAAAAAAGTAATTGTTGCACAAAATTTTCCTGGCATTTCTTGTTTGAATCTGCCTACTCAAATTTAAAAAACAATGGCTCTTATAATAGCTTGAGCGATATAGGGTTACTGGAAGATACACAGAGCTATTTATCTTTGATCTTTTCCCAAATAATGGGTTTATACCGTAATGTAATAGAGAAACAACTATTAAGAAAAGTTTGTTTAAAAATGAGGTATACACTGCGGGGCCATAATAATAAGTTGAGCTGTATATGGCTATGGTTGACAACTTCTTCAGATAACTCACTATTGTTGTGGAATGCTGAACTGCATTTTTATACCTGAATTACATCAAAGATTCAATAATTAATAGATTGTGTCGTCGAGTTCAGGCACCTAAATTAGTTGAATGACAATGGAGTGCCCATCTTTGACAGGTGTAGACAAAGGAAGGGGTATAGAAAGGAAGAATCATGATGTGTGTGTATGGACAGTACAGTTGGGATAGATAATGCCGTGCTTCCACATAATTCTGTGAGAGGCAAGATTTGCGCTAATGGTGGTTGGACAGGATATTATGTCGGCTTCTAGTACTATGGACAACCACTAGGAAAATAACAAGGTAGAAAGTATTAATTATTGAATCTTTGATGTAATTCAGGTATAAAAAATAAGGTGCATAAACAGCTACATTCTCTTAATTTACTGATAAGAGACATGCTATAATAATGTCTAAGTGTAATATCATGTATGCACTTTCTATGATACCAAAACATTATGAAAACAGTTTGCAATGTATTAATTTATCAAATCCATCTTGTCAAGTTATCTTAAAACTGTCTCATTGATATTTGTTGACCTGTTTCTTTCTTTGTTTCTGATTTTTGTTCTTGCTTTGCTTTTACTTTTCAAAATAAATTTGAATTTCAAAAAAATAAAATAAAAAAATAAATAAATAAAACTCAGCTAACTGCTAAAAAAAAAAAAGTTTGTTGTTTTCTGTCCATATAACAAAATAGCTGAGGCTGAGTAATCTATAAAGAAAAGAGATTCCTTTAGCTTACAGTTCTTGAGATCCAGGAGTGGAGCTGGCTTTTACTCAGCTCATGTGAGGATTCCACAGTGGATGGCATCACAGTGATGAAGGAGCATCTGGAGGAGATCACATGGTGAGATGGGAAGCCGCAGAGACTGAGGAGTCAAGGCTCACTCTTTAAATAACTCATTCTCATGGGAAATACCACTGCCTGAGACTGGTATTAATCTGTTTCCTATATAGGAGGCAGAACCTGTGTAGTTATTTGGCTACAGACTAGGACACTGCTCTTACATCATTGTGGAGATCCATTCCCTTCATTAATAGAAGTGCCATTAGGATAGATTTGGGTCACAGCATAGCATATCAAGTGCGCATTATACATTATTTGTTCTTTTTGTAAAGATACAATAATATGATCCTATGCTTCTCTCACAAAGAAATGTTGGACTCATCCCTATTCCCACCCCCATTGCCACTGAGGATTGAACTGAGGGCCTCATGCATGCTAAGCAAATGCTTTACTACTTTACCACTGAGCTAGATCCCCAAGCCACCTCTTTTTTTCTCTTTTCTTTTCAAGAAAGGGTCTTGGTAAATTGCTTAGACTGGCTTCAAATTTGTGTTCTCCTCCCTCAGTCTTCCAAGTAGCTGGAATTCCCACTGTGTCCTGATAGACAACCCCTCCCCCCTTTTGGTACTAGGGAATCAATCATATGAGGTCAAGAGTGGAACTTTCTACTTGTGGCATCCTGTGCCAAAAAGTTTCAGTTTTTTTGGAGCATTTTGAATTTTTGGATTAGGGGTGCTCAACTTGAATATGCCCTTGTATACATATATATTTATATTTCTTTGCATCTGTTGATACTAAGCTGAAGATGAGTTTCCACTGTCTGACTGCACCCCAGCATCACAAAATTCTCCCTCTTGTTAGAATTTTATTATCTAACGAGAAACTTGCTTCTCACCATCCAACTTGGCAAATGGGAGTTTACTTATTCAAATCCATATAGATGTAAAGCAGGTTCAGAATCACTAATTTACCCCTGTGAGTAATAAAGTTAACATCTGGAATACAGCATCTATGTATAAATCCTTTTGTCTGTAGCCTTGGAGTTCTTAGTCAGGACATACTTTCCAAGGTTACTTAGGTCAACTCTTTCTTTTCCCTATTTCAGTGAGTTGATCCCATACATTTACAATGTTAGTTTTCTTGGAGGGGTGGGGTGCATCAGGGTCTTGTCTGTGGTGTGAAATTCAGTGTGCACCACCATGCCCAATAAATGCATTAGATTCTATTGTCACAGTCTTCATTCTATCTTGGCACCCCCTGACATCTTGGTTGACTTTAAGTAAGTTTGCATAAGTTAAAATTCATTGTTTGTACTGAATTCTGTGGGTTCTGCCAGAGCCACATGCATATTTCATGTAAATATGCCACTGAAACATAGGGAATAGTCCCATCATTCTAAACACTTCTGTGTGTGTCCCTTTGCCTCCACAAGCCCTGGTGACTGCTAATCTGTCTTCCATCCCTATAGTTTTTCTTTTTCCAGAATGTCAAATGAGTGGAACATAACAATGTTTATAGCTGCATGAATAATATAGCTTATTCCTTTTCATTGTTGAATAATTTTCCGTTTTGTGGATATATATAACATAGTTTGCTTATTCACTAACCTGTTTAAAAACACTTTGATTAGGGCCAGGAGATAGCTCAGTAGAATAAATGCTTGCCTGGCAAGCATGAGGTCCTGAGTTCAGTCCCTGGTACCACCAAAAAACCAATTTGGTTGGTTTCAGTTTGGGATGCTTATAAGCATTTGTGTGCAGGTTTTTATGAGAGTACATCCACTTGGATAACTACCTAGGTGTGTGATTGTTAGGTTATATGTAACTTGATAGGAACTTGCAAAATTATACATAATTAAAGTTTAATGACACATTTTTATTTTGTTTCAGGGTTTTTTTGAGGGCAGAAGGTATAATTGAACAGTTGAGAGTATAAAAATGACAATAGTTATAGTCACTTTTGAAGTAACTGTGATCCAATAGGAGAGGCATGATTTTATAATGGTAGTATAAGTCAGCATTTAATAAAGCTGGGGGTCTGGGGAAATAGCTCAGTGGTCCAAGTGCCTGCCTGACAAGTGGCAAGGACCAAAGTTCAATCCCTGGGTACCTATGTCATGCTAGCCCTAGAACCCTGGGTGTGCTGAGTAGGTCCTAAAACCAAGCACTGTGGCACAGGCCTATAATCCTAGCACTGGGGAGGCTCAGACAGGAAGATCACGATGAGTCCAAGCTGCATAGTGAGACCCTATATTCATTGAATTAAAACAAAAAAATTTTTTTTAAGTAACTTAAGCTGGGATTGCCAGTTTCTTGTGTCTGGTGGTGATGGTTATGGTAGTCAACTAATTTATAAACAATATGGAGAGGTCCATGTCACTGAAAGAATAATTTTTATTTACATTCCCAAGAAAAGATAAAGGAGGTGTAAGGGGAAAGGCAAAGTAGGGGAGACTTTAGGATTGGCTAATTGGAGGTTCTGGGAGCACAGGGGCAGCCTATTTCTGGTTGTCCAGTGTCTGGCCTAGGTTAATTTAGGGCCAAGGAAATAGTAGACTGGTGTGTGACGATAACAGAGGCAGCTCACAGTTCAACCTGTGGCCCTCAGGTGAGGGGTAAACACCTTTGTGCATTAGTTTGGACCTGTGATTAGTGAGAATATAAGAAAACATAGACTACCACACAATCTTCTGCACAAATCTCCATTATTGCCTAATTGAATCTACTCTCCAACCCTTTATCCACACTCTAGTTGTTTTTTGGATATATATTTAGATTTAAAGACGCTTTACATTATGGATTTAAGTTTTCATAGTCATGAAAAATATAATAAAAAACGTAATGTGCAACTTTGCTTTTAAGGATCCATGGCAGATACTTTAAATAACTCAGTAAACTTTCATTTAGTTAATTGTCTTTTTACTGTTGCCTGTAACAAGCAATAATGAGGGGAGTAGCTGTGAAGTGGGAAGATAAGGGACCGTGGGGGAATATTAGAGACTGAGCACAGACTGAACTAGGAGCCAGGACACTCTACTATTGTGTTGATTTTTGTTGTTAACATGTGCCTTTAAGATAGATATCTTCCTCTCTGAAGCCTTATTTAGAGAATTGGCTCCTGATTGCATTTTGTTCTATTTTATATTATTGTTAAAATTGAGGTGAGGTAATAAATATGACTTATGGTATATTACAAGTAAAAGTTTTTTTTTTTTTTTTTTTTTTTTTTTGGTTCAGGGGATTGAACCAGGGCCTTCACATTCAGTGAAAATGGGCTCATTGAGTCACTCAGTTGCCCAGACTGAGCTTGAACTCAAAATCCTCCTGCCTCAGGTCTTCAAGAATGCTTGGATTACAGTCATGTGCCACCGTGCACCATAAAAGCCTTGGAAACTATTGCGTGACTGAATACATATGTCTGGCTTTTTTTTGTTGTTGTTTTTTGACATTAATTTAAAGACATGAGAACTGAGAGACCTTGATGTCCTTTGTGAACTTCTCTTGTGTTTATAGCTATAATTTAGTAACTGTGTGCTTTTTTTGTGTTTCGTAATTTTGTTGTGTGAGTTTGTCTTGGCACATTAAGGGCAGAAACTAAAGAGTATGTGCCAGGGATGTACCTTAGTGGCACAGCACCTGCCTGGTAAGCTTGAGGCTCTGAGTTTGATTCCTGGTACAAAAAAATAAATAAATAAAATAAAATAAAATAAAATAGGTACCTATTTACTGTTGATTGATTAATATTGGATATTTAGCACATCCTTTAAAAAAACCTTGGGGACTAATTCTGAAGCAGAACATGTCCATGGGAATGAGAAACTAGTGTACATAAATTTGAGAGCAGTCCTGACATAGACCTTAAAGACACCATAGATTTAGCGTGGGAAAAACACACCCAGGGGAGGACTAGAGGTAGGAATGAGTGTGGTGTAAGAGACGAATGACTGATGAAACAGAGGAAAAAGTCAAGTTGGTAAGGTTTCAGAGTAATTTCTAAGTTGCATTTATTCTCTGTGTCTATGTGTTTGTTGGGAGTGTTCATAGGAGAATTGTTGTGATTATATTGATTAGCACTTCCAGGTGGAGATTTCATTTCTACAAAGCCCCTTGCAGTCTTTTAGATTGCTGATGTAAGTACTCATACAATCCATGTAGAGTGTGAAGGGTTGTTTTTTTTTTTTTTTTTTCTTGCAGTTTTATGTCCCAATTAAGCAGAAATTAACAACTTTTTTTGGACAAAGTTTGGGTTACTCTCTTTCTGGAAGGTAAAGAGGATTCTGACAGTGTAGGAATTCTCACAGTTGAGGGGTAGAGCAGAGTGCTGTGACTACATGCTGGCTCTTCCTAGAAATGGCTGGTAAAGACCATTTCAAGTGAAAAGAACTGAATGTTTTTATCGGCAACCCAGTGGCGGGGGGGATAGTGATTTGGCATGTCTCCCCTAAAGTAAGAATTATCTGCCGTATCCAAGAATAATGGCAGATTGGTAGGTATATGGGTCTGTTTTCTGTCACCATTATGAAACATCTAAGGTTGGGCACTTAAAGGAAAGATGTTTGTTCTCTTTTGGAGGCTGAAAGTCCAGACACTGTGGCACTGGTTTTGGTGAGGGTCCTCTGGCTGCAGCACATGTGAGAGGGAGAGATCCGATGACAAGATGGGAAGCTGGAGAGACTGGAGGCCCGTAACATCTATGGGGATCCCTTCCAAGGGCATACCCCTAGTAATCCAGTGACCACCTACCATGCCTTCCTGATAAACATCCCTGTCTTGCTGAGGTCCAAGCTTCCAGCACATGAATCTGTGGGGAACACACTCAAACACCAGCAGCAGGTATCCACATCCTTTATGGTTATCATCAACCTAGTTATTTTTCAGTAAGTTCCAGTTATATGTTATTAAGTGTTAGTCTGGATAATGATTTTACTAGTGAGCTGGGCAGTGCAAGGTAGACAGATATGAAACCTACTGTTCATTTTAGTCCAAGACTTCTTTTTCCTTGCAGTACTTGCATTTGAATCCAGTACCTTCACACTAAACTACATTCCCAGCTTTTTTAAAAAAATGTGTTTGGTACAGGGTCTACAGGGTCTCACTACACAGATGAGACTTGCAATGATTCTCCGATTTTCAGTCTCCTAAGTGCCAGGATTACAGGCATGCACCACCACACCCAGTACAATCAATGTCTCAGGGTGCTCTAGGGGCAGGGCTGGCGTGGCATACCGGGGATTGAACTGTGCTCTGCCTAAGCAGTCACTTTTGTCTGCTGAGCTATCTGGCCTGACCTTCAGCTTTTTGTTGAGACTGGGTCTCACTAAGTTGGTAATTTGCTCAGGCTGGTGTTAAATTTGTGATCCTCCTACTTCTGCTTCCTAGAGTGCTGGGACTATGGTTATGTGCAACTGCACTCAGCTCAGTCCAAGAATTGTAAACCTAGGTAAGCTTAGAAGCAAGTAGAGACAGTTGCCTGCTTGAACAGCTAATATAAGCTGTGATAGCCCTGTTTTATGTTTTAAAGAGCTGTTGTGTACAGTATTGATTTGACCAATGTTTAACTTTAAGAACTAGTAATAGGACTGGTGACTGAATGCATAAAAAAAGATAATTTGGACAGAATTTGAGGAATTGATTTAATTGTTAACGGATTGAACAGGCTGCGCATCAGGAGGTCACCCTTCTGTCTATTGTAGATATTGTAGCAGAGGCTATTTTTTTTTCTTTGTAATTCATAAAGGAAGTACTATTTGAGCATTCTTCATCTGAAAATACAAAATGCTCCAAAAAGTTATGACTTGATGCTCAAAGCGTTTCAGATTTCAGATCTCAAATTTTTGGTTAGAGATGTTGAAACAATAAAGCCCAATGCAAATACTTTGAATCTGAGTAACTGAATCACTTCTGTTCCCAAGCATTTCAGATAACAGACACTCATTCTGTACAAGCATCAAATCAGTGATTGGATTATACAAGGGGATCCTAATCTCTGCACAGTTGACAATTTGAACATGATAGTTCTGTGTGGAGGTGGGGGCAGCTCAGCTTTGTGCATTTAAGATTTTTTTTTTTTTTTTTGGTGGAACTGGGGATTGAACTCAGGCCCTTGCACTTGCCAGGAAAGCACTCATTGAACTGAGCTATCTCCCCAGCCCTGCATTTTAAGAATTTTAGCAGCATTCCTGGCCTTTACCTCTAGATACCAGTATCCCCCTTGCTCAGGTTGTGACACTCAAAAATATCTCTAGACAGTGCCAAATGTTGCTGGTTGGCAGTGTCATCCAGCCATAGAACCACTAGGTGAGGTGAGAGTAAGATACCTCAGATACCAGGAAATGTATGTTTTATTTTACAAATACTTTCTACAGCATAGATTTTATTAGCAACATGAAAGGGCTAGAGGGGTGTTCTGTTACCTTTCTCTTCAGGGAGGCTTCTGGGTCTGGAAGGTGTTGAGAATCTTTTGGATGATGCTAGTAACCTCGATATGTATGTTCCCTGTGGACCACTCTTGGGAGACGGTTGAGAGATAAAGGTGAGAAGAATATGCAAGGTCTGAGAAAAGACACCTAGAATGACTTGTGTAAGGGGGAGAAGGAGAGAGGTGTGGATTAGTCATAGTGGCGGGTCAGGCTGAGCTGCAAGATTCTGCCTCTGAGGCTGTCTTTGTCCTTCTCCTGCCCCATGATGGCCTGTGCAGTTCTGTGGTGGAGGAGAAAAAGGAGTGCCTAGGGGAAATTAGAAGCTTTCAACATGATTTGAATTGTATCTTTTCATTTGCTAGTTGTGACCTGGCCAAGTTGTCACTTTGTTTTTTAAATTTTATTATATTTCTTGTTTTCATTTTTTTAAAAAAATTGTGGTTACATAGATATAGTATAGCTATTGATATCCGTATGATGGAATTTATTTTTTTATTTTATTTTTTTTCTTTTTACGTGGAACTGGGGATTGAACTCAGACCCTTGCACTTGCCAGGGAAGCCTTTATTCCACTGAGCTATCTCCCAGCCCATGATGGAATTTATTATCTAAATTATTTGAAGTATTGAGTTTTGTAGCATTAATTATATTCACATTGTTGTGCATCTGTCACCACCACCACCACCATAAGCTCTGACTTCCCACCCTGCCGTTGACAACCTGCACTCTACTTTCTGCGTTACTTAGGATTTTTTTTTTTTTTTTTTAGCAGAACCGCGGATTGAACTCAGGCTCTTGCGCTTGCCAGGGAAGTGCTTATTCCACTCTCCACTGAGCCATCTCCCCAGCCCTGCACTCTACTTTCTGTGGTTATAAATTTAGCCATTCTGGGAACCTCATATAAAAGAAGTCATACAGTATTTAACTTCTTCTGACTGGATTATTTTACTTAACACGGTTTCTGTAAGGTTTGTCTATGTTATAATGTATGTCAGAATTTATTTACTTGTTTTTTTTCCCCCGTCAGTACTAACAATTGAACCCAAGGCCTTCACACTGAGCTACATCCCCAGCCCTTTTTAGATTATTTTTATTTTTGAGACAGGATCCCCCACCCAATCACTAAATTCCCCAGGAAGGGCTAGAACTTGCAATCCTCCTGCCTCAGTCTCCCAGAGTGCTGGGATTACAGGTGTGTGCCACCATGCCAGACTGGGATTTCTTTCTTTTAAAGCTCCATAATGTGTTATATGACGTATGGGCACTGTGAGTTGTTTTTGCCTATTGGCTATTATGAATAATCCTGCTGCAGTGCTTCAGGTTGCTTTATTTCCTTTTAAAATAGTGAACGTTGTGCTCCCTTCATGGGGTTATGGCAGCTGCTTGTATAGTCCTAGGCACTGGCTCGTTACCTTATTTTTTTGGTGCCAGTTTTTTACACTTTTGCTTAATTTATGTATCCTTCATAGCTAATCAAACCCAAGCAAGGACTTAGGTATTTTTTTCTTTTCTTGCTAAATCCAGTCCATCCAGGACTGATATCTTGCAGTCAGTATTCTCCAGATAATGTCTGCATCTTTAGAAATGTGAGTATATTCTAACTTTCTGTCTTGCTTGTTCAGGTTCTCTTAATGATTCTAGGAGCCTTTTACTAAATCTCATTGTCACATTTCCCCTGAGATAATTTGTTCTAAAACCTTGCTAATGGCAGCTTGCTGTGCCCAGTTTTGAGATCTCATCATCAAGGGTTTTGATTCAGTTGTCATTCAGAAGACTGTTGATATCCTGAGGGCAAGTTTTAAGATACACTTGGTGAATTTCATTGCTTTGTGCCTTTGACTCCTGGCTTTGAACACCCAGGCACCCTCCTTTTGTGGGAAGGTATATTTTTGGCTGCCCCTTTTCTGTCTGTGCTGTGCCATCTGTCACAGGGGTCACTGCTCAGAAGCTGGCTTCTTCCCTGCTGGGAGCAGGTGGTTAAAACCAATGGATATTGACAGGGTCAGATTGGAACAGCTTACCAGTTGTGGCCCCCAACCTGTGTATACAGTTGTTCTCCTTTAGAGGAATAAGAGAAAACCTTACTTGGGGATCTCTATCTATATTAAAGAGAAAAAGATACAGGTGTGATCCTCAATTGTTTAATTCTTATGGCCCAGTGACTTCTCAGCTGATCTCTTTGTGTTCTTGTCTCTGTACCTGAGCTCATTCTGGGACCCAAGACCTGTACCTGAAGCAGCCCCAGAGTACTAAGAAAGCCACATCCATGAAAATTGTGGATAATATAGTTACTCAGGCTCATTCATTAGACATGATTGTGCCAATCTGGACCTCTGCTCAAATAAGAGAAAATATCCCTAAAGTCTTCCCACGGGTGTAAAGACCCTGTTTCAGTTTTTTAGCTAAATTTGATTGTGCTTGCATCTACTCAGGATTCTGAGTGACTCACAGGAGAGCCAGCCCAGTGCTGAGTCACTGAAGCAGCTTCATTCATTGATCATGTGCTTGTGCACAACCCAGTGGTAAGGTGGGAGAGAATTACTATTTTCAAACATTCCTTCCTGAGGTAGCACGGTCCAGAAGTGAGCTGAGAGACAGGATGCTGAAATTCTATTCTTGGCCCAGCTACTCACCTTCAGTAAGACACTCTCCCCTCCCCAACTCCCGGCACTTTAATATAGAAGAATTTGGGAATAAATATAACTAGACACATGAGAACAGAAGAGGTTTACAAAATATTTTCCTCAGAGAGATGAGAAAATGGGTCTCAAACCTCTGTCTCCCTGGCTGGCCAGGTTTTGTTGCCACAGTTTATTCAGGGAGCTCACCAAACTTCCATAGGTAAAATAGAATAAATCCCAAAGAGAAACCTGGCATTCCTAGTTTTTGTTCTTTTTCAAACACTGAAGTCTGCCTGACCCAGGGCAATTGCCTGACCCAGGGCAGACATTGCCCTGGGTTAAGAGTTGGCTCTAGGTGTTGCCTCTGTGTTAGTGTTCGTGTAACTGTCATCCTCCTTGCTGGTGAACGCTCATGTGCCTCGTCAGTCCATGCTGTAATTGTACCTTTTGCCTCCTGATCCCTGGAGAGGTAAGAGTCTTCTCTACCTGAGCCTTAGTACTGTGTATGCCCCAGGTTCATATTATAACTGTTCTTTTACCAACATCTGATCCTCAGTATGGATCTAAACTGTTTACAGAATTATTTTTATTATGAAATATTTTAAGCATACAGGAAAATAGAGGAAATAATGTATTAACTTTTTTTGAGAAAAAAATAATTGCAGGTACTTTTGGAGCCCTAGGCACTGTGTCCCCCCCCCCCCCACCTCTGCCTTCCTGAACAAACCTTCCTGTGCAAGGCACAGTGTAGAGCTCTTGGCTTCCCCACAGGAGATCTGCCTTCTGTGACCTGTGCTCATTATTCTGTGTTTCTGCAAGTATTTGCACAGCCCCCTTCCTGCCCCTTGCTGTGACCTTGGACAGATTGTTTCACCTCTCTGAGCTTTATAGTTCTCATCTATAAAATGAGAATAATAACAACACTTGCCTGCTGTGAGTTATTTTGAGACTCAACCATGGTAATATATGTGAAAGTCCTTTGTAAAGCTCTGTGCTACATGTGATGTCCATCATCAACTGTATGTGGAGAACCCACGAGTTTGTTTTTCAGGCTGTGGGAGAAGCTGGTAGAGGTGTGGCAGCTGAACAAAGAGGTAGATCAGAAAGTCCAGGGGCTTTCGCAGACTGCTGTGGATTGCTGCCTGCATGGATTTGCATGCATGTGTATGTATGCATGTGTGCACATACACATTTACACATGTAGCAGAACTCTGCTGTATTTTGAAGGGAAGGACCAAGGAAGACCACCTCTATTTAGATTTCCTTCTAGCCTTTTCAGGGCTGTTGTTTTCTCACCTCTCTCCCTTACGGTTTTGTACTAAAATGGCTATTAAAAAACAAAAAACAAAAACCCATCTTTCTGTCTCTGTTTTCCTAAAGTTTAGATTTTAAGTAGGAGTGTTCATCAGCCATTTGGTTAAAGAGGTTTACTTTCCTCTATATGCTTGCAAAATTCTTGCCACCAATTCTTTCCTAGCCTAGAATATTTCTTTCCTGCCTCCTACTGCATGTGGTCTAAAGAGGGTTTTCCTGCTATGTGAACTGTACCAATGCCTCAGCACTTCTCTACAGCATACTAAACTGAAGACACTAATCACTGTCTAATCATGGTAAAGAAAAAGATTCTTCAATGAAACTTGTTACAGCATGCCAAGAAGATTTTATTCAGGACCACTGCAGTGGGATCTTGCAGTGAGGGACACTGGGCTCAAATTTGAGCACAGTATGGGCAAATGACACTCCATAGCTGGGGAGCATTGTGAGGCTCAGTGAATGAAAAATCACAGGAAGAAAGAGCAGTAGTAAAAGGGATGCTGGCTAAGCGACCTAATAGGATTCTGTGATCAGACGTCATCTTGCTGACCGTGGGGGATGAAGAAGC
Organism: Ctenomys sociabilis; assembly: GCA_004027165.1. Taxonomy (NCBI): domain Eukaryota; kingdom Metazoa; phylum Chordata; class Mammalia; order Rodentia; family Ctenomyidae; genus Ctenomys; species Ctenomys sociabilis. Next base: position 26,385 of record PVKA01003529.1, read on the forward strand.
TGATCATATCAAGGGTGATCAAATAGTAAAGATGAGGAGTTCTTTGACTGAGCAGGATTCTCTTCCTGAAATTGGTTTTATAGGAAAGTACACAGGCAGATCAATAGAAAATTCAGAAACGTAACTACTTTGGCCAAGCAAAAGATCTTTGTCAGCTACTTTTGTACCACAATGTATATTAGTTTTCTGTTGACATCATGATTTCTGGTCATTGTTCCTTAGTATTTCAGTTTACTTATATTATTTGATTATTGTACTCTGGCCCAGGGTAGAAAAGGATACTTGTATGATGAGTAGAAGCAATAAACTACTGAGCTAGCACAGTGGCACATATTGCTTGGGAGATGGATGCAGGAGAGCAGGAGTGTCACAAATATAAGCCCAGTCTGGGAAGCTTAGCAAGGCCCACACACACACACACACACACACACACACACACACACACACACACACACACAGAGTCTGGGGATGTAGTTTAGTGGTGGTGTACTTGCTCGGCATGCATAGGGCCATGAGTTCTATCTTTAATAGCTGAGGGTGGGGTGGGGGAATAAACCATGTAAAAATGCATGAATTAGAGGACAGTATGGCTGAAGAAACAAGTGTTGACATAATGTAAAAAAGAAAAATGCAAGGTTCAATACAGTTGATAGTTGTACTTATACAAGTTTCAGCTGGGCACAGTGGCACATGTCTGTAGTCTTAGGTACTGGGAGGCTCAAACTCTTGCTTGAGCCCAGAAATTCAAAACAAGCCTGGACAACATTTAGAGACCCTGTCTCTTTAGCAAAGGAAAAGAATAACTTTGAGATATATAATGCAGTCCTCTATATTGAATTTATATGCACTGTTTATGCAATAATCTAAAACCTAGAGAGTAAAAAATACCTAATTGGATAGTGGTTGCTTTTGAGGAGAGTAAAGAGGATTGTATGGAAAAGAAAGAGCATTTCAGTTGCATCTGTAAAGGTCACTATGTTTTTGTTTTTTGGCTTTTTGAGACAGGGTCCTGATGTGTTTTCCAAGCTGGCCTTGAACTCACTTTGAAACTCAGACTAGCCTTGAACTCACAAGGATCCTCCTGTCTCAGCCTCCCAAGTGCTGGGATTATAGACCGTGTGCCACCTCACTGAGCACTATGTATTTTTTAATACTTGAATTATGTAATAAAGCCAGCTGTAATAAAATGATTTAAAATATATATGGGTATTATCTCAGTTTTTAAAAATTATAGGCAAAGCAAGTTTTTGCATACTTAGTTATTAGGCTCATGGATAGTTTTTATTTTTTATATTTGTAAGTCTTCTGCAGCAAAATGTGTATTTATTTTTTTTTTATTTTTTTTTTATTTTTTTTTGTCTTTTTGAGACAGGGTCTCGCTATGCAGTTCAGGCTGGCTTTAAGCTCACTTTGTAGCTCAGGCTGGTCTCGAACTCACAACAATCCTCCTGCCTCAGCCTCCCAAGTGCTGGGATTACAGGCATGCGCCACCACGCCCGGCAAAATGTGTATTTAAAACATTTATTTTTATGTCTTTTTGAGATAGGGTTCCACTGTGCAGTTCAGGCTGGCTTTTGTAGCTCAGGCTGCCTCAAACTCACAGTGATTCTCCTGCCTGAGTGCTGGGGTTACAGGTGTGTGCCACCACACCCAGCGTTGTGTATTACTTTTATAACCAGGAAAAATGGCAATATTTTTGGTAAAGAGTTTACAAAGTGACAGTAAAGGAGTGCCAGAGCTACTCAAAAAGTTTTCCCTCAAAATTTTAGCTAGTTATAATTTTCAAATATTTTAATTTGATAATGACTTTACATTGAAAACTTTTTGTTTTAAAATCTAGCGGGGAAAATTATATTTTTAGAGAGAAAGAACACTACTTACTGTTATATAAAATCATATTGGGGCCGGGGAGATGGCTCAGTGGAATAAGTGCTTCCCTGGCAAGCGCAAGGGCCTGAGTTCAATCCCCGGTTCTGCCAAAAACAAACAAACAAATAAAATCATATTAGTTCAAATAGTGAGTTTCAACGACTAACAGAATGGTTATCAATGGTTACCACTTTCTAGTTGGAAGAAATAGGGGCTGAGGATATAGCTCAGCAGCATAAGCACCTTCCTGGCAAGTACGAAGTCCTGAGTTTGATCCCCAGTACCAACAAAACAACAACAGCAGCAAAAATCCAACCTAGTTAGAAGAAATATGATAGGCTTAGAGATCAATTAGACTAAACTACCGATAAATTTTTAATTTGTTGAGCCGGGCGTGGTGGCGCATGCCTGTAATCCCAGCACTCGGGAGGCTGAGGCAGGAGGATTGTTGTGAGTTCGAGACCAGCCTGAGCTACAAAGTGAGTTCGAGGCCAGCCTGAACTGCATAGTAAGACCCTGTCTCAAAAAGACAAAAAAAAAAAAAATAAATAAATTTTTAATTTGTTATGCTTTTCTGTTGGTCTTATTCTTAGGACTTCACATTTTCTTCCATGTTCATAAAACAGATTTCCTTCTCACTCAGCTATCATTTTTATAAGCACTTTCCCCCCCCACACACACACACATTCTAGGTTTTGGGACTCTTATGTACCTAACGTTACTTACTGTGTGTGCTTCTGTATTATAACTGGCTGGTAATCCATGTACTTCTGCTGATGAGGCAAAGATACTTTATTCATCATTCAGTTAATCCCAGTGCCTAGCACAATGTCTTATACATAGAAAGCACTGATAAATTATTGATTGGATGAATGAAAAGGTCACAGCTGAAGGGCACATTTTGGCAACTGAATCATTTGGTGGGGAACTTTAAACTAGGTTTATCTATCATGTACAGGAAAGATGGGTTGAGTAGTGAGATGTAAATAATTCTTTCTAGAACTCTCAAGTGGAGAAGTGAAGAGCCAGAGATTTAAAGGTCAGTGTGATACTAGAACTAATGAATGAGGAAATGGGGGAAATGAAGTAATTATGCCCAAACTGGAGAAAATAATAGCTTTAGAAAGGTGGTTTCTAAAGAACATTGGTTTCTTTCATTTTATATGTTAAATATTATTTTTAAATCTTGGTCTAAATGGTTGGATTCCCTCCCTTCTCTCCTTCCATCCTTCTCTTGGTGCTTGGGATTGAATCCAGGACTTGTCTCATGTTCTGCCACATCACTTCATTCCCAATATGATTTCTTTTTCTTTTTTTACATTCTTTTTTTTAAAATTAATTTTATTGAGAAACAGATATAGCAATGAGACGGTTTCAAAACCAATTAATAGAACAGTTTCAGTAGTTAATACATTGCATATTGTTGTCTTCGTAGTATTCATAGTACAAGATGTAGACATGATATTCTGTCCAAACACTATTAGTACAAATCTTTCTTCTCATTGAATTAAGAGAAAGTAGCTGTATATCTATTTTGTATATACAGATACAAAATGGTCCTTCATTTGTATCCCCTTTGTTTAGTTTTGTCAGAGATGGATATTTTATTGTCATTTAAATATTGTAGGTACATGAGTTCAGCAAAATAATTCAATATACTCCAGTAGTCCATAACAGTAGTGGGTTATCTGTACCAACCTGATTTCTTAATACTAGATAAGTTTTATCAGCATTTATTTTTAGCACATATACAACAATGTACAAATCATGACTGTACAGCTTGATAAATTTTTAGTGAAGAGCAACCCAAAAGCCTCCACTCCACTCCTTCATCACTAACTATACCCTGCAAGTAAGTATTATTTTGTGTTTGCTTTTTAATAATCCAGTTTTTATAGAATTCCTTGACTTGTCTTACCCCTCTCTATTCTTGTTAGGAGTAAGGAAGCTTATTGTGCCCAGTTCAGTCATTACCATTTTCCTCCTAGTAAGCTGAATAAAGGCTTGGAAACTTTAGCTCACAGGGGACTGCTTTGCTTTATTGGCAACAATCATCACATTCCCAAATCATCATATAACTTTTATTATGGATGTGTGGAAAAGTGAAGAAGAGAAATTCCCTTACATAGTTGTGTGAGCCCTGGTTCTGTTAGATATAGAGGATTTCCAACTGTTGGATTTATTGTTTAAGAGATAATAGGATCAGTTTGTTTACCAGTATGGTCATGGTTTTGCTTATGATAATAATGAGATACCAGTTTTGTTTATGTCACAATGATCCTGTAGCCACCCGTGTTCTTTGTGGGCAAAGCAGGGTGCAAGGCAAGGCACTGTGGAGACTGTAGTGATTAAAAAGCTCACTTTTCTCTCAAGCACTTATAATTACTTATGGAAAACGAAACGTAGAACTAAGGTTATAGTTTAGAAATGATATGAGACATTGAGGGAGAGATTTTGACCGGGAGAATAAGAAAAACTATCCCAACCAAAGACAGGCAAGAGCATTCAGGCATAAGGAATGACACAACCAATGTGTAGGTGTGGAAAAATACAGTAGGAGTGGGAATAGTTTCATGAAGCCAAGATACAAGCAGAGGATGATTTATTAGCATGCTGAAAGGGGCCCTGAGTGCTCATTTAAGGAGTTGAGACTTTATTCAACAATCAGTGGAGAGAGAATCTGATGGTAGCAGAGCAGAAGGTAGTCATGGTATCAAACCCAAATTTTGTAACAGGTTCTAGCTGAGTCCATCAGTAAAGATAACTGTACTACCCCTGAGGTTGCATAGGTTTTGCCAGCTTGAAGAGTCAGAGCCATTCATCGCCAGTTAAGTAGTGAACAGTGGTGAAACCACCATAGCAATTGTGCACAGTTTCTGCTGTGACTTTTCCTAGAGGATCTTTGGATAGTCCAGTCTTTTCTGAGTAAATGAGAGAGAAGGAAGCCAGCCAAATAGCTCAAGGGATTAAAGCAGGGGTGAGGGGTTCATCCTGGGCCTGTTGTGCTGGCTCCGCCCCTGGGGCATGCTGAAATGGCAATTGAGACTGGGGTGAGGGGTGGTAGTATGGGCCTGTAATCCCAGCTCTTGAGAAAGTCGAAGGATATGGTAGGGTGTGCCTATAACCCCAGCACTTAGGAGGCTGAAAACAGGTGGGTCACTATGAGTCTAATCTGTGTAGTGAGACATTATAAACCCTGCACTAAATATGTAAAATAAAAATAAGAACAGAAAGTCAAAATGAGAGAGAAAACTTTGACCATCTCAGGGAAAAGTAGATTAAGAGTAAAAGCAAGTTTAGTTATTACATAACAGGTGAAATTACAGATATATTTCCTATCTTACTATAACTGTACTTGCCCCACCTTAACACTTTGTGAATGAGAACTATCAGTCTGTGTAGAAAAGCACATAAAACTAAGAGTCAAATCCTGAATTTAACTCCGTGCTACTTACTATCATTGTGACCTTGAGAAAGTCACTTGCCGTTTGTGTGCATGTTACACAGTGATTAGGAGATTCCAGTTGGAAAGTAGCTACAAACCTGTTACATTATGGGGTGTATGCTGCTTTGGCTGCTATCAGGAAACAATGTTTCTTATGGACATTACTGACTGTGCTTATGGATGCCTCTGAAAAGAATGGTGTGCTGCGTGCCCTATCTCAGTCCACAATGCTTGGAGCCAGTGGAGTGTTGTAGGAAAGAAATGGAGTGGAAAGGAGGAAACTGAATTCCAGCCCACGCCTTGCTTGCCACTTGTCAGCATAACCCAAGTGTGACTTGACTTTGTAAGAACTACCTTGCTTTGTCCTATTGCCAGAAAACAAAAGAAAACAGTAGAAATAATGCACACATAGTTTCAAATTCAATTCTGATAGACTTAGTAAACAGTTCAGAACTTTACAAGAAGATTCTTAAAGAGAAGATACATGGATATTGTATCATTCTACTTCCTTAAAAGTAGATTTTTTAACTATACCATGTGACAGCTGTGCTGCTTCTTTTAGGGTTCCTAAACCCTCAGCCATGTCCTAGGTAGTGTTCTCCTGCACCAGCTACATTTCCAGATTTTTCCTTAGCCCTTTAATCATCACTGTCATTTTCATTACTATTATTTAGAGGCTTTCCTTTTGGTTTTTTTTTTTTTCTATCCATTATTTTTGTTTTTATTTTAAGACAGGGTTAGCATTAAATTTGCTTATAGAGCCCAGGCTGGCTCCCTCCTGCTTTGGCCTCCTGAATGCTGGAATTGCAGGTATGCGCCATCATGCCAGCTTTTCCTACTTGCTGATCTCTTAAGCTCACCTCCATGGGAAAAAGAATACTCCCTCCTTAGAAAATGGACCACAGGCCACTTTAATACTTTGTCCCTGTGTTACTGACTGTTTGATACAAGGCAAGTCAGTCCACCTCTTTAACCCTAAACACCATTTCTATGAAGTTTGGATCTAACAATGTTTGCTCCTTTAAACTCAAAAGCGAGGATGAGATGGAGTAAAGGATGGGAAAATGCTCTGTAAATGTTAGAAGCACTGTGTAAATACAAAGTTGCATTAATTTGTAGCCTCAGTAACTGAAGAATTTGTCACTGTGTCAGCTCAATTTCCTAAGATCCAGCAGTACAAAAATCTGTTCAGAAAGATCTTCCCTGTCTTTCATCATGGTTATGGTTACCTAGCAGAACATGGTCAGGCCAACATATTTGTTTGTTTGGGGAGTTTTGTTGTTTTGGTTTTTTTTTTTCCCAGATAGGGTCTTGCCATGTAGCCCAGGCTAACCTTGAACTCTGTGATTTTCCTTCCCCAACCTCCCAAGTAGTTGAAATAATGAGTGTGTGTTACTATTTATATATTTACATTTGAATAACAGCTCTTGATACTCTCCTATTGTTCCTCATAGAATCTATGAATAAGATTTTATTACTGCCATGGTTGAAGCTGTACCTGGCTTTCCTTTTTTATTTTTTTTTTTTGTCTTTCCTTGTACTTGTCTAAAGGGTAGCAGCTAGTTGGTGACGTATCTTCTCTTCCCCTGTAAGCCTCCCCAGATGTGTGCATAGGTTTCTAAATGTAGTCAGTAGAATATTCTTTAGTAACTGTCCCTGTCCCATCTGTTAGTGACTGACTAAGGAAGTGAAGAGCAAGAACTGTGCAAGCCTGATATGGCTTTTGGCAGGGCCTAAATTCAAACCTCTCAGCCATACCAAGGCTAGGTGGCCTGGCAGATTTTGACTTAGCACTTAGTGCTCCTGTAGTGCACTGTGGTTTGACTTGATCTCCATGTCATCTTTTCAGCCAGTGAAGCAACCTGTATGTTAGTTGGATTGCAAAACTCTGTGCAAGCTATCACGGAGTTTTAAAAATCTTCCTGTTTCTAGAACTCCTGTGAAGTAGGCAACTCTAGCACTTGATCCAGGTTACTGTCAGGGCCACATGGTATAGGGAGAACATGTAGGCTTTGGAGAAGCTGCTTCCAGTGTGACTTTGGGAATTCATAGGTTTTCTCTCCTCACTTGTAAAGTGAAACTACCAATACTTCCTTAACTGTGCTCCTGTGGAATTGGAGATAGTGTTTAAAAGGTTCCTGACAACACGAACTCTCATAATCTTCATAGATATTACATTAGCTTTGGAAAAGCCCATAGCCACATTCCTGTGTTTTGCATGTCCATCTCAGCATTTTAATGCTGTAAGAATATCTTTAGGGTTTTCTGAGAAAAATATTGGTTGACTTTGGACTCAAACTTTTCTTCAAACAGAACAGAAATGCTTTTGTATGTTTTATTAATTGACATTTCATGTGGGAGTTCTTTTGGGAAAGACTCACTGATTGAAAACAACAAAGCTTTACAATTTTAATCCAACTTTCTACTAATGCAGTGCAGAAATCTTCTTTCTAGTATGACCTGACAGACCGTGCCTTGGAGAATGTACCCTGATACCAATTCCTAAATTCTAAAGCCTATCCACTCTGGTACATAGCAGACACTAAGAAGTGCTTGTTGAAAGAATGAATTCTTGCTCATGGTTGCAGTGAAGATCACCTGAATGGTATCAGGCCTTGTTATTGTCTATGTGTGTGTTCATGTGTTCATTCCTTTATTGAACACATTATTGTTTGATGATAGGTTTTGAGTCAAGATAACATATTTTCTGATTTAAGCCCCTGAATACTTTACATTTTGAACCTTGGTAATTCTTTCAGAGAACCTTTCTTAGTATCAGAGCCCAGGCAGCTAATTAGTTTTATGAACCAATAATGTTATAAGGCACACTGGAAAAGGGCAATAGTCTGCTAGCAGGTAGTGTAGTGAAGTGGTTAAGAACACTGACCAACCTAGACAAATTAGCAAGACCCTATCTCCAAATCAAAACAGTGACAACATTCACATCCATAATATTTTAATTGTTCATATTTAAATAGGACAGATTCTTACCTATGGATCTTTCTAGGCATTTTTATGCCAAATATCCAAGTTCTCAAAGTATAAGTGCTTTAGACGTGTCTCCTGGTAAAGTTACTTATATCATGGTTAATCTTACATTTATATCCATGTTAGGTCTTTCTATAATCAGACCCTTCAGAGAGTTTCTACAGGAAGACAGAGATAAGTCAACCAAAACTAAGTATCTTAAAGTGAGTCTGAAGACACCAGTCACTGATCAGCTTTGGAAAAAAATTGGTGGGTGTGAGGCTTGGGAAGAACTGCATACATAGGCCGGAGACACAGCCAGCTCAGTGGTAGAGCATCTGAAAGCCCTAGTTTCAGTCCCCAGTCAAAAAAAAAAAAAAAAAAAAAGAGTGGCCTTGCTGTGTGCAAAGCCAGGGAGACAGAAGAATGTATGGAGTGGCTTTCAGTTCATGTCTATACTGACATGCATCAGGTGGACAGACCACAAGACCTTTGAGAGGAAGAGGCAGATCTTGCTGTAACTGAGAGGCTGAAGACTGCAATTTTTTATGTTTAAAATGGTTAAAAGTAAGGTTTGACAAAGTTGTTTTATTTCAGTTTTTAGAACTGTTAGATTTTCTAAAATGAAATCTGTAAGACACAAAGTAGGAAATTGGCAGGCTAGCATCTAGTTGTCATTGGAGGAAGGAGGAGCCCTGGGAGTGGGGACAGTGTAAACTATCCATCTGGCTGTTTTTCTCTCTTCTATGATAAGAGCCACCCACCTTCCTCCCAGTGCAGAGCTGCTCCTCTGGCTAATTCCAAACAAGCTATATATTAACGTGCTAAAGAGCTAGCTTGTAGTCCTCAGGCTTCTTCTCTTTTTTTGGTTATTATTAAACTTTTCTTTTGAGCTTCATCACCACATATTGTGCTGCCTATATGTGTCCCCACATGGATATACCAAAGCGCTTGAGACTCTGCAAATTTAAAAGTGAGATCGTTTTCACCCCAGAGCTGTGCGTCTCATTTACTGTGTCTTAGTGAATTTCACTGCCTTCCATCATTTTCCGAAGACTGACATCTACATATCATCCCTGATTTTCCTCCTGCCCTACTCTCTGCCCTCATTAACGGGGCTGATCTGTCTGTCGTCCCTTGTGTTGCTACCTGGCCAGGCCATCACTGTCTCAGAGTTGCTGCGACAGTCTTCTGTAACCCTGCTCTTCCCCTCACTCCTTCCCCTTTCACTTTGTAGCCAGAACCTTCCTAAAGTGTAACCTAGATGCCATTTTGTATTTGAGTTTTCAGTACCTCCTTTTTGCCTTCCTGATGTGGCATGGGCTTACCTGTTAGCTAGTTTTCTAAAAGCAGCTTCCACTGAACTATTTGCAGTACTCAAGTGGCTTGATTTTCCTTGCCTTTGGTCTGTTGAATATGTGAATTTTTCTTAAAACTCTACCCATTTTCTAGTTATCCTCCACACTAGCAGCCTGTCCTTCAGATTTCAGCTACTATGTCACTTTTCTCAAGGAAGCCTTCTCTAACCTCTAAACTACATTAGCTATGCTGCTTATGTATTTCTGTAAAAGCCTTATTATTTCATTGGAAGATTTATCCTATTTGTCTGTTTGCTTGTCTGCTACTCCCAGAAGACTGCTGGGTCCCTTGGGCAGAAGTGAATAATCTTGCTCATCAGAGTACAGCTTCTAGTGTGTAAGTACGGGGAGAAGTAATGTTTTCTCCCTCATGTAAAAAAAAAAACATGTAACATAAATTTATTCAACTGTTTTAAGGGTACAGTGTAGCGGCATTAAGTTACATTCACTGTCCATCTCTAGCAGTTTTTCATTATTCCCAGCTAACACCAGTTAAAGAGTAACTCTCCATGCCCCCACCTCAGCCCCTAGGAACCACAGTTCTACCTTTCCTACATATTTGACTGGTGTAGATGTCTCATATAAGTAGAATCATAATTTTTGGCCTTTTGTGTCTAGCTTTTTTCACTTAGCAGATGTTTTCAAGGTGTATCCATGTTGTAGATGGGTTAGAATTTCTTCTCTTGTTGAAGAAATTCAGCATTCCAGCCTCTATATCACATTTTATTTGTCCACCCATGGAAACTAGAGCTGGTTATCAGTTTAGGCAATTGTGAATAATGCTGTAAATGGCTGTTGAGGTCCTTGCTTTCAGTTGTTTTTAGTACATACTTAAAAGGGGAATTGGTTCTTATGGTAATTCTGTGCTTACTTGTAGAGGCACTACCCGCTTTTTGGCAGCAGCTGGACTATTTTTACATTCCCACCAGCAATGTACAGGAGTTCCCATTTCTGACATCCTTATCAACTCTTGCTATTTTCTGATTTTTGCTTATTTGCCTTTTTGTGTATAAGTGTGTGTTTGTTCTACTGGGGACTAAAACCAAGGCCTTTTCATTGAACTATATCCCCAGCCCTTTTTATTTTTATCTTACAGAGGGTCTCACTAAATTAGTAAGGTACCCAGCTAGGCTCTAACTTGAGATCCTCCTACCTCGGCCTCCCCAAGAATTGGATTACAGGTGTGATGTTAGACATCTTTCCATGAGTTTACTGGCAGTTTGTGTATCTTATTGGAGAAATGTCTATTCAAAAAAAATTCTATTTTTGCCATGTGTGGGGTAGTATTAGAGACCCAACCCAGGACTTTTGTACTAAGCTGCATTTCCAGAGCTGGTGAGATAGCTCAGTAGAATAAGTGCTTGTCTGGCAAGCACAGGGTCCTGAATTCAACCCTGGCACCACAAAAGAAAGAAAATTAAAACTAAGCTGCATTTCTAACCCATCTTTAAATTTTTAAGTTTGACATTTAAAATTTCTATAAAATTAAAGTCATTATAATAAGTCATTTAATATGTAGAAGAATTTTAAGTCAAAACAACACTTAAAGTTGACAATTTAATAAATTTAAAATTTTAATATGAAAAGATAAATAAATTTTTAAGTTTGAGACAGAATCTCACTAAGCTGCCCAGGCTGGGCTCAAACATGGAATCCTCCTGCCTCAGCCTTCTAGAATGCAGTGATCACACGTATGTACCACCTCCCCCGGCTTTGTTTAGTTTTAATTGTATTTTAGGTGGGAGTTCTTTATATGTTTTGTATATTAATTGCTTTCCTAATATATAATTGTGTGAGTTGTCTTTTTGCTTTCTTGATGGTATCCTTTAACATGCAAGTTTTAAATTTTGATGGAGTTGGATTTATCTGTTTTCTTTTACTTGTGCCTTTAGTGTGACAGCCAAGAAATTATTGCCAATTTAATGTCATGAAGCCTTCTATCATCTTTTTTGTTTGGTTGGTTTTTTTTGTAAGAATGTTATAATTTCAGCTGTTATACTTAGGTCTTTGATCCATTTTGAGTTAGTTTTTGTTTTGTTTTTTTTTTTGTCTTTTTGAGACAGTGTCTCACTATGCAGTTCAGGTTGGCCTTAAGCTCACTTTGTAGCTCAGGCTGGTCTTGAACTCACAGCAATCCTCCTGTCTCAGCCTCCCAAGTGCTGGGATTACAGGCATGCGCCACCACACCTGGCTTTGAGTTAGTTTTTCTATATAGGCATTCAGTTTCATTCGTTTGCACATACATAACCCAATTTTTCTGCCCCCATTTATAAAAAAAATAATCATTGAACAGTCTTACATTTTTGCTGAAAATCATTTGAGTGAGTCCATTTCTGGGCTCACTATTCCATTGATTTATACATGTAGCTGTATGCCAGCCCCAAACATTTATGTTTCGATACCCAACTTTTATGTTTTGAAAGTATAGGTTCTCCAATTTTGTTCTTTTTAAGTCTGAGACAAGTTTGTATTTATTTATTGATTGATTGATTGATTTAGTGCTGGTAATTGAACCAAGGGTCTCACAAATGCTGGGCAAACACTGTACCACTGAGCTACATACAAAGCTTCTGAAACAAGCTTTTAATACTACTTGCTCCTCTTTATTTGATCCTCCTCCAAGTATGTTTTCTTGCCTGGAGTGTTTCCTTCAATAGCTTCTCCTGGATGACTTCCTTACCTGTTATAATCTCACTTTAGGCTGGGGAGTTAGCTGGGCAATCTGAGCACCTGCCTGGCAAGCGCAAGGACCTGAGTTCAATCCCCAGTGCTGCATGCTATGCCGGCCCCACTCACTGTTCCAGCCCTGAAACCCCACATGGTGGCACACACCTGTAATCCCAGTGCTGGGGAGGCTGAGATAGGAGAATCACTATGAATCTGAGCTGCATAATGAGACCCTGTACCAAATAATAATAAAAAAAACTCCCTTTAATGCCAGTTTTCTTTTTGTCTTCTACCCCATGTCTCCCTTCATTTAGATTCTTCTTTGCTTATATATGCCCAGGTCAGAAATGACGTTTCTGGTGGGGGTGGGGGGTTACTGGGACTCGACCCCAGGACTTTACACTTGCTAGGCAAGTGCTGTACCGTGGAGCTATATCCCCAGCCCACATTTTAATATTTTAATCTTCCTGGATGGCCAAAGGAAGAGGGCCCTACCTATCAGTTGCACTTAGCACTGAGTCTAGTTCAGTCTTCTTTGGAACTCTGAAGGCCAAAAGTCACTTTTAGTGTCCTGCGTCATTAGGGCTAGCCGTGTTATCTTTAGCACTTTGGAAGATGAGCACCTGAAATAGTAGTCTGTGATGGAAAGGTGCTATGACCAAGAGACCATAGTTCAATGAAAAGAGCATCACAGGTGTCCCTTGAACCATGCAGAGTCTGGGCACTCATCCTTGTACTATTGAAAATCCACATGTAGCTCATAACTCGCCCCAAACTTTACTACTATCCTACTGTTGACAACAGCAGATATTGTGTTATATGTATTGTGTGTGATCAAAAATATTCAAGAACTGTGAGATTACTTTTTTATTGAGACAAGCAGTTTACTGTGGAGACAAACTGCTCATGTAGAGATGATTAGCGGCACACTAGGAGCACACTGCTGTAGCAGACAGACAGACAGACTGTCCATAAAAGTTTGACAGTGGTATAGTATGCACTACAGTTAATTCTCTGCAGTTATGATTTAATGCTGGATGTTTGTCTTTTTTTGAGACAGGGTCTCACTGTGCAGTTCAGGCTGGCCTTAAGCTCACTTTGTACTGTAAATGATACCCATGTATAGTCTAAGTGTGTTCATGAGTTTTGATAGACTTATGTTGATAAGTTTTAATTTTTATAGTAGATTTATGTGTGTTTTATGGTAGTGAATGATCAAATAGACCAGTGGTGGCAAACCTATGGCATGTGTGCCATAGCAGGCTGTTATCATTAAAAGCCCTAGAAAGTATGTCATCACTGAAATAAACATCTGCAGATAAATGTCTTATAAAATTAAAACAAAAAAAGAAACATTAAAAAAAGTAGAAAAAGACACAACAGTCACCTAAGTAAATGTTCCTACAGGGAAGCAATAGAAGAGAGTGCTTGATAAGTACAGAGTAAATGTACAGTGACAGGGCACAAGTTTGGAATCTGTCCTGTAGCTCTAGTGGCTTTTAAGGAGAAAAAGATACAATGAAAACAGATGTTTTTAGACAAAAATTTTTGAGGTGTGCCTGGTGAGCTGAGGGCTGGCCCCCCCATGGGGAGAGCATTGCAGTAGAACAGATGAGTGACACTGTTGACTGTGGAATCAAGAAGGTGTTACTTCTGGTTCTGAGCAACAGAGGAGAACTGGGGAGAGGTAACTGCTAGATGGCTGGAAGGATGATGGTTGCAATGATATGAAATGAGAAAGCCCGGAGGAAAAAAAATCCATTTTGGAAGTAAAAGTGACTTTAAATTTTGGGGTTTTTATCCATGTTTTGAAAATCTATAACATATGTATTGTTGTATGTTACCTTGTTTATGTCATTTGTTCTCTTTGTCTTAGCTTCTATTTTTCACTCAAATTAAAATACAAATAAATAAATTTAAAAATAAATAAATAAATAAATTTTTGGGTTTTTTGGTTTGTTTGGGAGCTCTATGTACTTCAAAATGGCTTTCAACTCACTGTGTGGCCCAGGCTGGCCTCAAACTTGCAGTGATCCTCCTGACTCAGTCTTCCAAGTGCCAGGATTGCAGATGTTCCTCACCACATCCAGCTAAATTTGTAAATTATGAAATGATGTCAGCCTTTTTAAGACAACTGTGGAACTCAGAAGAACAGTTAGCACTAGTGACATAAATCTAAAAATCATTGCTATACAGATTATTTTGAGTAGATGAAATCCCTAAAGGAAGAAGTATAAGAGAAAAAGCAGGCCAGCCCCTAGAGGAGGAGGATGCTTTAGGGCAAAAAAAGACCTTGGATACAGTTAGAAGCAGGATAACATACTGTCATGTAGCCCAAAGAAAGAGCAAGTGGGGATGGGGATATACAAGGAGATACAGAAAGGAAAAGTAAAGGTTGATGTTGTGCTGGGGAGTGGGGGTGGGGGGTCCTTGGGACGAAGTCCTGGAGGAGGTAGGAGGAATCAGGATCTGAGGGCAAAGGCAGAGGTCCTAGCCTCAAACGGCTTTAGGGCCCAGCTGCCTGCAATTAAATCACGAGAATCTGTCAGCATCCTAAATGACTTATTCTTGCGGTATTCTTTGTCCTCTAAGAGGAACTGAGTGTGACCTAGAGTTGGGGATAAATGTGGATATAAAAACCAGGGAGTCCCAGATTTTTGGTCTCATAGTGGGTCCAGGCATAACTGTTCTTTATAAAAGGGATACAAAAAGGAATTTTAAAAGGGCCTGGATATGTATACTGTCTATGTAAGATACAGTTCAGCAATGATTAAGAGCTGAAATAAGTAACTATCAGCATATCACGTCCTGACATCATCTTCTAATGGTGGTGACTTTGGGCAAATTATTTTAGTTCTCTGAGCTTAGGTTTCTGAAGACTAAATAAGTTAATGCAAACAAAATGTTTGAAACATAGCCCATGATCAGTTTTAGGTTAGATCACCACAGACTACTGTAGCAGCATGGAAGGGGAAGAAGCAGCAAAGTCTAGATATTTTTAAAGTAGGCCTCATGGAGAAGGGATTTACTGGGGACAAAGAAAGGGAAGGAAGGTAGGAGGAAAGAAATTAGGGTAAAGGAATTCTAGGTTGGGAAAACATTGTAGAAAAAAAATATCAGGGATCAATAAAGCCTCAGCATTTTTGTGTGATTTCCTTAATGAATGAAGATTGTTTCTCTTGGGAACTAGTGGGAAATAGGATAGGTTAGTGTAGAAATTGGATTGATAATTATTTGTTATAATAAAAAAGGTATGAGTTGAGAGGTTAGAGCTCTTTGGTTGTGATTTGTTTCCTGACCCCCAACTTTGGGCAAGTTTTCCAACCTCTTAGTAACCCATTTCTTACCTGTGAAATGGAATGGATGGGACCGGCACAACATCTTACAGTGCTGAAGTCCTATGCTTACATAGAAATGATTTCTTCGCCCTCTATCCCCATGGCCGTCATGATATTTTTTGGTGCAGTGTGAAGCTCAGTGGTTCTGGCCTCATCAGCCCGTGCTTTAAGCAGGTGAGCTCACAGCCTGCATTAGATTGCATAGGAGGCTGAGCCCCACACGCAGCCGCGCCTGAGCAGGTGGATTTGTGAATGGAGCCGGCTGGTGCTGTGCTACCAGACTACTTAAGAGTTAATTCTAGCCAGACTACTGGCTCTCTTGAGGAGCCTCTAGTTTTATGGCACTTGCCTTGAAGTGGACCCTAAGGACTAAGGAGGAGAAAGAACAGTCTTTAGCCTTAAAAAAAATTTTCCTCGGCTGTCCTTGTGGTGCTTCCAGGAAAACCGCACCTTGGATGCCAGGTAAGCTGCCCCCTTAAGGCCCCTTGAGGCAGGAACTGAGCACTTCTGATTATACCACAGGATTCCTCAGTTTCAAGGTGGGTGTATAAATAAACAGGATTCTGTATCAACAGACATGGAAATGGGCTTTTTAAATGTCACACTTGGCTTAGAAATCACTGGCCCTGGGAGGCATTGCTTTGTGTCTCTTTAGAAGCCGAGTCTAGTTGGTCACTCCTTCCAGTCCTCACCAGCGCAGTTGCCCTTCCTGCCCCTTCACCAGCCAAGCGAGCCTGCAGTGCTGCAGTGTGCTGCATCAGAGGAAATGCTCTGGGATTTCTCTCACCGACAAGCAGGAGGTCCTGGGAGCAATGTCTGCCCTTTGTGTTTGTGGAAGAAATACTTGGTGAATTGAAAAACAATTTAAAATGGAAAAACTAAAGCATGTGCAAACTATTGTATCTCTGTTTTGCATCTGATAAGTTTTAAAGATTACTTTTGCTTTCAGAGATTGAAATTTGAAAAGAGGGACGGTTTACCCTTGTGTGGCACTTACAGGAAGTCTTTGGGTAGTAGAAATC
The DNA here is from genome assembly GCA_004027165.1 of Ctenomys sociabilis. NCBI lineage: Eukaryota > Metazoa > Chordata > Mammalia > Rodentia > Ctenomyidae > Ctenomys > Ctenomys sociabilis. The sequence continues at coordinate 43,051 of PVKA01003529.1, forward strand.
AGGAAAGTGTGACTTCAACATAAAAGGATGACTAGCATATAGCCCCTAAGGAGTATTAAATATGCTTTATTAGTTAGAAATTCTTTGAGGATATGAAATGCACATCTTTTGTTATAGGTAGGTTCTAACAGTAAGTAGATCTAGATAATTATAATAAGTGCTAGCAATTCAGAAGATGCTGTCTTTCCATTTTCCTGGCTGATCATTGCCCAAGGGACAGTAATGGACATTACCTAGTCCATTCATACGACAGATTTTTCTGAAGAAAAAAGAACCATGGCATGGAGCAAACTGTATTTCCAAGGTTGTGCTTGAAGGTTGAGAGTGAGATAGTTTTGTCTGGCTTCTTTTTAGAGCAGTAATTGATTAATGCTGTCTGTGTTGCTGTTTCCTCCAGAACTGACCTGTCGGGGACGCAGCATAACTAAGGAAGCTGCTGCAGGATGAGAAGATGGCAGCGCGGCTGCTCGCACCACCAGGCCCTGATAGTTTCAAGCCTTTCACTCCTGAGTCACTGGCAAACATTGAGAGGCGTATTGCTGAGAGTAAGCTCAAGAAGCCACCAAAGGCTGATGGTAGCCATCGAGAAGATGATGAGGACAGCAAGCCCAAGCCAAACAGTGACCTGGAAGCAGGGAAGAGTTTGCCTTTCATCTATGGGGACATCCCCCAAGGCCTGGTTGCGGTTCCCCTGGAGGACTTTGACCCATACTATTTGACACAGAAAGTGAGTTGCAGGAGGCGCAGCTGCAGTGCTCTTTTCCTGACAGGCTATGGAAGAGGGGAGGAAGAAGAGCTGAGTCTCTCTGCCAGAGTAGGGAGAAGTAGTTGACCTTTATTTCAGTTCTGGTTTATGGGGAGCGCTTTGCCATTCACTTGCTGTTAATGGTTCTCTGTAGTTGTCAACCTTGTTAATAAGACTTTTGATTTTGGTTCCAGGATAGATGATCAAAAGAAGACACAAGGGCTTAGAGTTTCACTCAGGGCACTTGTATACTATTCATGAGGCCATGGGTTCAATCTCCAGCACTATCAAAAATAAAGAAGAAAATGAAAAGAAACCAGACATTAACAGAACTACATACTAGAGCCCAAAAAGAGGAGATAGTGAAAGATAGAGCTCTTCAGAATCTCTCTAACGCACATTTGAAATTCTACATATAGAAACCTGTGATTAATATAGTGGAGATGACGGGCTTTGCCCTTATCATCAGCACCTTTGGCATTAGAATATTTGCATAAAAGCGCCCTGGGTGTGTAAATCAACAGGATTCTGTCCAGATGGATTTTTTGCAATGAAGTCAGTACTGTTCTTTTTGCAGGCAAGGAACACAAATGAGAGAAACCCCAGGCATCATTTGCCCAAGGGTCTTAAAACTTCCCAAACAAATACTTGACCAAATCTTGGGTTTCTCGTAGTTGTCTTCTGAAACAAGGCAACAAGTGCTGAGAAGCAAAAACCTCCTGGGTGATTCATCAGCCAATTACTTAGCCACTGAACCCTGGGGACTGATATCAGATACAAACTAGGGGACCACTCACATGCCAGGTTACTGAAGAACTACAGTGGTAGGGTTGTCCAGGTGAGGCAGTGACTTTGTGAAAATACGTATTTACAAACATAAAGCTTAACTGATCTGATTTTGTTAATGCAACTCTCCTTCTAAACCTCCCTTAGTGAAACTGCCTTATAATCTTGATTTTGGAAGAAATTTTAGCTTCTTTGACTTGGTAATGGGACAGAAGAGATCTGGATAAATTGTTGGGACATTTTTAATTAAAGATTACAAAAACAATTAAATCATTCTGTATACCATGTGGTCCTCACCCGTATATTCTAGTACAGCACAGAACAGCTACAGAATAGGAAGATAGGGACAACAATCTAAATCTTCCAAGTTTAAGGAACTATACATGATATGATATGAAGAACAGTACACTGGAAGTAAGACTTATTCTACTGTAATTCACTCTTATTTACATTTTTCTTATTTAGTGTATAGTCCAAGTTAGCACAAATAATTTCTAGATAAAAATGAATAAAGAACAAAAACTTTAAAAAATGAATTCAAAACTGAGCTGTGACTAAATGACAGCCTGAGGGATCCAAGTCTCTATATATGTGGGCCTGGACTATTTATTTTCCCAACTCATGCAAATTGAATCTTATTTTCTTAAACCTGACTTAACATGAAAAATGTATAGATCTATTAGTTACCAAACCCGTTTTCCTTTGTGTCCCCTTCTCCCTGGTGTCTGGCCTTTGGTGGCCCCAGATTTCAATGGCCTGGCTTGTAAGAACTCTCCAAAGAGAATGGGTCTCTGGCCAAGTTGCTGATGGAGCTCCACTGGATAATAGGTTGGTCATGATAGAAAGTCTGACTTCAGCCTCTGTCCTCACTGCAGGGTAGCTCTTTCTTGGAAAATATAACCTTAGTTGTAGTCCTTTTTAAAAAAATATTTTAAAATACCACCATGCAAAACAGCTTATGAAGTACACGTATATAGGGCCAGCAAGATAGCTCAGTGGACTAAGCATCTATTTAGGCAAGTGCAGGAACTAGAGTTCAGTTCCTGGCACCACATGTTGCACCAACTCCCCTCACCCAGGGTGCACTGAGCCAGCTGTGGAGACCAGGCGTGTTGGCCCATGCCTGTAATCCCAGTACTGGAGAAGCTAAAAACAGGATCACTGCGAGTCCGAGCTGTGTAGTAAGACCCTGTACCAAATATGTGTTTTTTTAAAAAAGTATATAGCTTAATGAGTATTATAAATGAGTATTATTAATGAGTATTTCTTGACATACCATGTCAAGAAAACGCATTCCTAACACTTCAGAAGTTCATTGTATGTTTAGTTAGTTTTCATGGTACTGAAGATTGAACCCAGGACCTCATGCATACTAGGTAAGCACTCTATGACTGAGATATACCTCCAGTCCCTTGTATGTTTAAGTGAGGAATTTTTCAGTAGGTTAAAAATAATATGCTTACTCAAGTGTACTTACAAATCTTCACTGGTGGTACTAACAACCTCATATTAACTAGGTCTTCTGCCTGGTTACCTGGCCAGATTACCAGGCCTGCCCTACAAGGCAGCACACTGGGAATTAACCCACAAATCAAAAAGTTATAAGGGTAGAAATGACATTAAGAGGACATTCTTTTCTGTTTTGTTTTTCAAGGCTGCCTTAAATAATTCTTGGCAGAATACAATCTTTTCCTCTACTAAATGACGCAAGTAGAACCCTTTATCATTTCTTCAGGTCTCATTTTCTAGCTGATTAATCATTTCTCTGACTCTTCTAGAAACCTGTTTTTCATTCCCTTTCTTCTTTTAGGGGTTAAGATGAAACAAATTCCCTATTAATGAAGTTCTGGTTTCATCCCATTGTGGACTTCCCACCCCCCAGGCACCCAGGCCCCTTAGAGTTGAGTATCACATTATCAGGATGCTGTTGAGGCCAATGCTCCTTTTGGCTGTAGTGTATGTCTGAGGTCTTCATTGAGTTTCACACTGGCTTTCTGAATTGCCTCAGACCTGTCAGCTACACCGTTTTTTTTCTCTTGGTGCTCTGTCCTAATGCCTTCTTTGTCTTTCTTGTTTTTTAACTGTTTGCTGAAAGTACTTGAAGTCTTCTCTTTGCCCTTGAAGTCTTCCTTTGCACTTGTCACTCATCTGCCCACTTCCTTGCCTCTCTGTACAGGTACCCACTGGTAAGAGTGTCTTCTGGAATTTCTGATGCATGTGCAAACCAAAGCAAATAAATGTAAATCTTATCTTTTCAGGAACTCTCTCTCTCTCTCTCTCTCTCTCTCTCTCTTTCTCTCTTTTCTGTACCAGGGATTGAACGCAGGACCCTGCGCTTGTGAGGCGAGCACTTCTCCTGAGATGTCTCCCTGGCCCTTGAACTCTCATAAACACTTTTGTTCATTGTTTTCTTCCTTATTTTGTTTTTTTAAGCCCATTGAAGTATTAATTTTGTTATTTATTTTCCTTTCTTTTGGACTGTAGAACCTTAAACTTTATCATTGTCAGTTCTCAATTTATTTTACCTCTACTCTTCTCACTCAATAAAATCAAGGAGCTTTTCACTTATTGCATAAAGTGTTTCACTGTAAAAAATATCTTCTAGGGGGCTGGCAAGATAGCACAGTGAACTAAAGCACCTGCTTAGAAAGTTTAGGCAAGCACAGGGACCATATGCAGTACCAGCCCTGCCCCCCATGGGGGCTGAGCTGGCCAGAGTCCGGGTGTAATGGTGCACACTTATAATCCCAGCGCTGCAGAGACTGAAAGCAGGAGGATCATCATGAGGCTGAGCTGCGTAGTGAGGCCCAACAATAACCACATTTTAAAAAATCTTATAGTGCTTGATAATAGCTTGTTTCATTTTAAGTGTATTCCTAATAACTATCTTAAGCAGTCAGCAAGAAAGTCCATGGATTGAATTGAAAGATGGCTTTCCTAGTTGATTCCTATCCCTTTATCTCATTTCATAGAACTCATTACAGATAAGTATCTTTTTTTGTTTAATAGGTGTTATAATACTAAGAAATTTCTACAAATAAAAGTTTATACATGAAAAAATTTAAAGTACAGGGTTCATTGATGTGTCTTTAAATAACACACATTTTTCTTGAATATGAAAATTACACATAGCTTCCCAATGTTCAGTTTACCATCAGCTCTTCGTGTATTCCTTTCCTGCTAAGTGTTGTCCACTTAGAATCATAAGGAATAAGTATTTTGTCACAAACCGGCACCACCCTCAATGAGAGAATCAGTACTAGAACTCATGCCTCCTAATTCTACATTTATTCCAAAATAGTTATAGTTTCCTGTTTTTAAAAAGTTTAATTATTTCATCTGTATCGTCAATTGACTCAGTTCTTAAGCTAGACAGGCAAATGTCAAGAAAGAAAAATAAGTTCCTTTTTCATTACCATCCTGTGGTTTATTAACCCTTGTTAGGGTAGGTCCCAAAAAGTATAGTGCTGAGAGCCATCTTTTCTAAGGGAAAAGGTGGTGTCCGTATTCTCCCCAGCAAGCTAGCACCCCTACACAAACTGTCCCAGAGACACAGGCTCATTATCAACCCTGATGCAACTGTTCAGTTTTACATCTTGAGCCAATTTACTTAACCTGTCACTTATTTTTAAAGGAAAATTATCTGTTATCCACCACAGTCCATTCTTGACCTATCAGAGTAGTACAGTGAAAAAACAACTACTAGAAATAGAAAATCTTGGGCATTCCACTTTGCCTCTTATTTGCCTTTTGCCAAATCACTTGTGTTCTGTCCATATCTACAGCCTAGGCCCAGATAAGCCTGTGTCCATCTTTCTAATTGTAGTTCACACTTTTGCCTATCCAGTACTACTACTTTCTGTTCCTTTAGTGTTTCCCACCTTCTGTTCTTCACCCCTCCTCTCAGCATTTACTCTGCTCTTTGCTCTTCTTACTTCACCTTTTGGTATTTTCCCCCACTGGTTCAGTTCTGGCCCACAGGGCTTTTTTTTTTTTTTTTTTTTTTTGTCTTTTTGAGACAGGGTCTCACTATGCAGTTCAGGCTGGCCTTAAGCTCACTTTGTAGCTCAGGCTGGTCTCGAACTCACAACAATCCTCCTGCCTCAGCCTCCCGAGTGCTGGGATTACAGGCGTGCGCCACCACGCCCGGCCCACAGGGCTTTTATTCTTTGTGGCCTAATTTAATTTTTCTACACCCTGATTATTCTTCATCTGAGTTTGAGTAATACACCTAGGTCTTCAGCCTGACTGGAAGAGGAAGTGATTTCAAGTTTCACTCAGTTTAATTGTAGAGGGCACCTCTGGTTCCCAGCAGTCTTTTTAATTTTCTCTTTACCTCATTAGCATTAGTTTCCTCCAGGAAAGAGCACTTAAACACACGTGCACACTTGTCCTGTGAGCTCATGGCAGAGACTCATTGCCATATCTGTGCACACTCAGCAGGTATGCAGCACCAAGTCAGGCCGTGCAGGGAAGGTCCATGTTCATGAGGTGTACTGTGAAGTATTTGCTGATGTGTTGTTCCCATGCCTGCTATTCCACAGAAACCCTAGGTGCCACTTTCTGTTTTAATTAAAAACTACATGTTTTAAAACTGGTTGGGGCTGGGGAGATGGCTCAGTAGAAGAAGTGCTTGCCTGGCAAGCACAAGGAAGGTCCTGAGTTCAATCCCCAGTAATGCAAAAAAAAAAAAAAAAAAAAATGTGGTTGTTGTTAAAAATATTTTTCTAACAATGTAAGAAAATAAAAAGCTATTCAGTTAGTTTATTCCCTATGAATATTCAAATGAAATTGAGGCAAATGCTGTTGAGCTAGCGAGAGGTGAGCTGTTCCCTCAGGGTTAATGACAGGCATACTTGGGGTTGTTGTTCGCTACCCAGGTATGGTTATGCAGAAGGAAAGGAACGTAAGTAGGCATTCCTAATTAGATTCCTCTTCTATTGCTTTAGTACTGGACCAGGACTTAAAAGATCTCTCTAATCCAGCTCAATCTAGTTCCAGGTGATCTTGAGCATATCACTTAACTATTCAACATCTCAGTTTTTCTGACTTAGAAAATTAAGATTCTGCTAATAGTTAATATCCTACCTATTTTACAAAGTTATAAAAATATTTCTTTGCTAGCCTAATAAAAAACAAACAATCTATTGCTCCAGCCCTGCTTCACTTTTCTTCATGGCACTGAACAATTGACATGTAGCATATTTATTTGTTTATTGTTCATCTTCTGCTTCTTTTTTCTCAGAAGTGGGAGTACTGGGAATTGAACTCAGGGCCTCATGCTTGCTAGGCAGGCACTGTATCACCGGCTACATCCCTAGCTCTGTTCATCTTCTTATACTCTTCTGCTGGAGTGGTGCCTGCTCTTTAGTAAGCAGTCAGTGAATACTTGTTGAATTAATTAATCTTACAAAATAGTGTATATGAAAATTCTCTGTACTTTTATAAGTGCTGTGCACATGAAAGATAATATTAGAAATGTCCTTACAGGGAAAATTTTTTTCATATTTCAAAATGAACCAAACTCGGGGGGGGGGCTGATAACCAATATTTCTTTCTTAAAGAATTGATTTAGTTTAGGAGTAAAGAAAGTGGACCAAAAAGTAAATTTTCTGATGTTTTAGATGTTTTTCTGGGGGCTGGATAACTTGCGAAATGCCATTAAGCTAACCATAGCTCTCATAGAACCTAAGGCTTAGAGTTAAAAAAAAAAAAAAAAGGACATTATATCATTACGTAATGGAGCACCTCTACTTAGTGCTTGAATCTTCTTTATTAGTCCTGAGGGTGTATTATGTAAACTTTCTATTATATTTTGCTATTTTTGGTGGTGTGAGTTATAACCCTTCTCTAGTAAATGACCATAGAGGAAGTGAGGATAACTAATACGGAATAGCAACCTGTTATGTGGCTTCAGACAAAACATGATCAGTTTATTCAAGTTCTGTGGCAAGGGGGTGGGGGTTGTGGTGTGGTTTTGGAGACTGAACTTGACCTTCTTTGCACTGAACTGCATCCCCTTCCCTTTTTTAATTTTTATATGGAGATAGAGGCTCACTAAGTTGCTATGTGGGCCAGGCTGGGCTCGAATTTGTGATTATACTGCCACAGCCTCCCAGAGTACTGGGATTCCAGGTGTGCACCACCACATCTGGTTCTCAAGTACTTATTTAGTGAGACACTTAATTCTCTTGGAGGAAACAGAGTCCATAACTTTCTCTAAAGTTGTTTATAACATGGTAGCATATAGTGTGATATCACTTTGATAGAGGCGTCTTGGGATATTTTCATAGCAAAAGTATTTGAAGTAGGCCATGGGATTTAGAAATGAGATATAGACTAAAACAGTGTAGACAAGGAGGCTCAGTGAGAAGGGCAGAGGATGTATGAGAAAAAAACAGATTGTCTAATTTGCCTGGGATGTGGGGAATGACAGAACAGTGGAAACAGGCAGGGAAGGGAGTACTAGAGTGAATCACAGCTTCTGAGAATATTAGGCTCTGAGGATCTGTCCTTAGTGGACAAGCAGTAGAGAGCTCCTGAGGCTGTTGCTTATAAGACAGTTATGTGATCACAGTGTCTAAGGGAAGGTGAATGTGACAGCAGCCTGCAGCATGAGGCTGAGAGAAAGAACTAGAATCCAGGGATCAGCTCAAATAATGAAGGCCTAAAATACAGTAGTAGAAGTGCAAATTAAAAGGAAAAGATCTTAAAAAAAAAAAAAAGAGGGTTGGGGGAGATAGCTCAGCAACATAAGTGCCTGCCTGCAAGCCCAAGGTCCTGAGTTCAATCCCCAGTACCACAAAGAAAAAACTCAAGAATATCTTTAAAAAATAAAAGAAATTAATGGGATTTATGGTTGATTGTGGAGGGTTAAAGAAGCAATTGTACATTTAGTCATTTGTTTGATAATATTATAAATTGTTATTGAGTGTTTTCTGTGTGCCCAGGCACTGTTCTGTATCCTGGGAAACAAAACAGACAAGATACACATACTCTTGGAACTTACTTTTTGTTAGGGAAACATAATAAGCACATAAAAATAGTAAGAGTATAACAGAAAATGATGCATGCATTATCATGTTTGAAAATAACATGGTGTCCGTGGTTTGGAGTGCTCTGTAACATGATGCTAAACTTGAGAGTCCAGCAGAATAAAAGGCTATATGTTTTCTCAAATATTTACTATTTAAATAGGCCTTTGGCAAGTACTGAATTATGATTTTTGAAAGATAATGTAGATATTTTGTGTTATTTAAAAGCCAGTATTGTCACTCTGTTGAGTTTGCCAGTCTTACATTTTTACATGGGCAAGAGTTCAATACCTTTTAGCATCTTGTTATATAGGATTGCCTACAGATAAACATAGCATATTCTCAAAAAAATAACTGTACTTGTTCGGAAGTACAAGCATTAAGTTCTGAACCACATATGTCAAGGAGCCAGCTTTTACCTGAATTGTGGGACTTATGTTATTAGCCAATCACTGCAGCTTTAACATGCTACTGGTAGGTAGTTTTAGGAGCTAGTTTTGGTTGACCCTTCAGTCTGTGAGTTATGAAATTGTATTTTAATAAAAATTGACCTATTGAATACAGTTATTAAATAACATTGGAGAATGTGTCCAGGTTATAATATGGATACTTTTCTGATAATAACAATATTTAAGTTTTCTTAGTCAAGGAGAATTAGGCTGGCAGTGATCCTTGTGCAGAGAGATGTTTCTCTTACTGTCTTCAAATTCATGTAAGAAATGTAAGTGGTTCTTTACAATCAACGCTAGTGGACACAATTTAAGATTAGGATTGCGCCATCATATGGAAGTTTCTACCAACTCTGAGTCTCAGGGACGTTTGGGTGTAAGTCCTAAAAATGTGTTCCTATTCTAGACACTTTTTTGAGGCTGCAAAGTTTGGCCTGTGCAATCTGGTTTAGATAAAAGATTCCTCAATGTCAGAGGACAGAGGACCCCACCTATTCAAGATCAATTCCTCTCTCTGCCTTGACCCTGTGTCTTTCTTCCACCTTGACACCATCATTCTGTTTATCTCCTTCCTTTTCTGTTATTTTCAGTCTTTTCCTTGCCTATTGGTTCCTTCACCTCAGTTTTTAGACACATACAAACCCCATCTCAGTATCAGAGGCCCTCATATCCCCAATTGGTTTACTCATTTCTCATGCCACTGAGAAATATAAAGAGAAGCCGTTACTTGCCACCTACCCAGCTCCCACCACTCCTCCATCCTTGCAGCTTGGCTCTGCTTCCCCCTTACTCTTATGATGTTCCTGGGATACAATCTCAAGGAGAATAAGACCTCAAATCTCCAAGCCTAATATTTTTTAATGTCTTATCTCACTGAACCTCTGTGCTGTATTTGACACGAATTATCCTGATTTGTGCAGTTCTTTATTTCCTTGGCCCTTTTATCTCTCATTTCTTCCACCCTTTCTTAGTGTTGATATTCCCCGGGTTCAGTTTTTGGCTGAAGTTTCTCTTTATTTGACACTTTTCCTGGGTGATCTCATCCCTTCTCTCAGTAATAGCCCAATTGACTATTCTCTGGCTTGAAATTCACCTCTGGTATTCAGCATCTTTCCTGTCATCTCTGTCTGGATTTCTTACAGGTGACTAGATTTCAGTATTGAATCTTCAGATTTCTATGGTCCCAGAGGATCTCTGATAATTTGAAGATCTTAGTATACTGTTGCACATTTTTAAAAGTTAAAAAAAATTACAACTCAGAAACATGAACTTACTTATTTAAATTCCCTCAGTAGTATGGAGTATAATAAAGTTTCACCTCCAGGAAATTTATAAATTTAACATTTATAGTCTTTCTACTATGCTGTGCTGCTTCTGTGGAGCATAATTGTAGACAAATACTTTGTTTTGCATTTCCACTATCATTTTTAGAGCATTTTCTGTCATTTTGGATTGTCTCATTAGGAAGTTAGTACACTGGCTTTTTAAAGTTCATTTTATACCATATGTTCAGCATGGTATAAAAGGCATAGAAAAGGTTAAAAGGTTTTTTCAAACTAAAATTAATGAATTTTTATGGGTAGATTAGCTAAGGATAGAAAAGGTGAACATATAGTTTCAGTTGGATATCTAGTAATAAACTGGATATAGTGAGGGTAGTCGATTTTAGCTATATCATATCTTCATGTCTAAGAGACTCATTGATGCATTTAACAAGCATGGATGAACAGTTTGCTTTGTGCTCGCTGGGCCTCTTGTTATGCACTCTGCTTGCTAAGCTGAGAAAGTCACAATACAGAGAAGATAGGTCTCTACCTTCAGGATCTGTGAGATACTGGCATGTGAGTGACCATGACAGAATGCTGTGATGGGGCAATATGCAAAAGAAAGTAATGTACAGTATTGTGGGGATACCCGGGAGGGGACAGTGATTCTGTTTAAGGGAGTTGTCTTCAGTGAGGAAATTGTATTTGAGCTGGACCTTTAAGTATGGTTTAGGAAAAAAAATCACTTGGAGAAGAGGAGGAGGAATGGTGAAGTATGAGGAGCAGCATATGCATAGAGGCCCAGAAGCATAAAAAAGCTGAATTGTTTAAAATAGTGGGTTTAGTTCTGATGGAGCACAGGGTGTGCTTTACTGAGAGGAGATGAAGAGGCACACTGGATCCCAGGGCCTGCAGTAGTGAGCAGTTATTCTGTTCTCCCGCTTATCATTCCCTCATCTGGGATAACCTCAAGCTCATTTCAAGCCAGTACACTTCTGTAGGAGCCTAGAATCCTCCACCCTCTTGGTCTAGCTTGGGCACAGTGTACTAATTAATGTGAATGTTAACCCTCAAAGCTACTAGAGAAGAAGCTGGAGTGCCAGTTGAGTGTGGTAGCAGCCAGCACACTTAGTGTTTATTTGGCGCTGTGTACTGTGCTATAAACTTTTTTATATAACCTTTCATTTAATTCCCACAGCCTGGTAATGTAGGTTCTGTTAACCATGTTTTCAATAAGAAAACTAAATCCTAGCAATCTGAAGCAAATTGCTACAATCATGACACTTAAGAAGCAGCAGAGCTGGCTCTTGAATCCAGTTCTCTTTAGCCACAGTCTTTCACTACTACTACTACTACTTCTTCTTCTTCCTCCTCCTCCTCCTCCTCCTCCTCTTCTTCTTCTTCTGCTGCTGCTGCTTCTGCTTCTTCTTGTGCTTCTTCTGCAGCGTGTGCACACTAAAAGGTAAAGGAGATGGGAGCTGAAGGAAAAGTCACACCAGAGGAGAGCAAGGAATGATGGCCATGGCAGAGGCCCAGTCCTGCCCTGCTCTGGGGAAGCTGCATGCTGCTGGCTCAGCTATCAGGCAGGTGTACATTGCTGCTGTTACGCCAGGTGTGGCTTCCTCTAATCAGGATGTAGGTAGGTAGAGCATCAGCTACTCTGAATGTGGGTTGGAAAGCATGGGGTTACAAAATCAAACCACATGATGTGGTGTATGCAGACACACCTGGAAAATGTATAGCTTCAGATACATTTAGTGCTAGCATTGTCTTCATCCAGCCTGACCTGGGGAAGTTACTGTGCTCTCTAAGGGACATGCAGGAGCTTCCTTTTGTCATCATTAAAAGAATTAAGGAGAGGAGATTCCTTCATTGATTTGAGGTTTGGGTCCATGCTGGTGTGGAAGAATATGAGTTCTAGCCTAGAAGCCAGAAGATCTGATCTTAGTAACTCTTGCACCTGTGGTTCTCTGTGCTGGTTTTCTTGTCTGTATGGAAGAGGCACCACATAATAAGAAAAGAATACAGGCTTTGAAAATAGACTTCTTGATCAGATATGTTGGCACAGCCTGTAATCCTAGCACTTGGGATCTGAGGCAAGAGGACAGCCTGGGCTACTCGGTGAATTCAAAGCTAATCTGAACTAGATATTGAAACCCTGTCTCAAAAAACCAGAAAGACAGAAAAAGGAGGCTTCCTTGGTTTAATTCTATTTTACCCTTTTTGAGCTGTGTGGTTCTGGACAAGTTACTTAACCTTGAAGCCAGGGACATAGCTCAGTGGCACAAGTGTCTGCCTGGCAAGTGCAAGGTCCTGAATTTGATTCCTTGTAGCAAAAAAAAGTTACTTAATCTCTCTATCAACATCATCTATACAATAGTAGCAATCCTATGAGACAATTAATATAGAAAGCATTTTAGAAGGATGCCAGCCATGCTGTAAATGCTTAATAAACATTAAATGTTGCCACAGATATACCTGTTGTTAAATTCAGTTGTTTCCAAATTTATATTTTAGCACTGCAAAATAATGTAAAACTAGCTAATTGTTTCTGAGGCCCCAAAATTACATTTATAAATTCATTTTTCAAGGACTTTTAACTAATTTCACAATGGTTTCTTCCTTTAACTCTATCGTGATTCTCAGTTTTCCTCTTAGCTTTATTGCTGGTATTACTAACCTTATTTGGAGCCCTATTTACAATACTTTACATAAATAAAGCACAGAAAAAAACCATTAATAAATATTTAAATACAAAGCACTAGGTGTGGTCTGGGCAAGAGAGGTACTTAGACTGAACTGGCCCCTGGGTCCCTATCTCCTTTGTGTCCGTGGAGAGACCCAATACATGACTCACTTTTGACCTTTATAGCTTTTTTAAAGTTGGATTTTTGGTTTGATTGTTGTGCAGAGTTATGAACGTGAAACATTTTATTTTCAAACTTTGCTGTTCAAGTAATAGAAAGTACAAGCTTGGAGCCATTCAACAGCCAAAGTATCACTGTATTTTTTTCAAATAAAGTTGAAAGACTGATAAAGTTGTGAGTGACTAAAAGGAATTACAGAGACTTGAAAGATAAAGGCTCTAAGTAGACACTTCTGTTACTGGCTCAGCACACCCAGGGGTGGGGCCCACATGGCATGTGGTGCCTGGGATCAAACCCTGGTCCCTGTACTTTGGTAAGCAGGCACTTAGTTCACTGAGCTATCTTTCCAGCCCCTCTAAGTAGACACTTCTAACAGTAACACAAACCGAGAAAATAGTTTTGTTGTGAGTCCGCATATCCTGCTTTAGTTCAGTGTTTCTAAGAGCAGCTGGGTCATTGCAGTATACCATTAGCATTAAGACAACAAGACCCTTTTTGACTTGACAGAATGTTTCCAATGAACTTCATAGCCTCATGTAGAATGTGCTTAGATTCTGCTTCATATTTTCTTCTGTTAAAACAAGACATTTTGAACAGATATTCATTTGTTGCTTGCTGTATTGGCTGAATTCATACTTGCTTAGAAGGGAGTGCCAAATTGCTGTTCATGAGTATACAACTGGCCAGTTGCCTAGTTTAGAAAAGGAGCAGAGGTCTGAGAAGACAAGATATATTTAAGAGACTCATAAAGGCAATAATTAAGGCCAAAAAAGTCAACTAAAACTGAGAGAGATAGGTAGCTCTAGAGATCAGAATAGTTCAGATGTAGGGTCTGGCTTCTGAGAGATAGGATAAGTTAGTGGTAATAGCACATGGCCAGATAGACTCGAAGGGGTTTAGTTCCTGGCTATCCACTTATAGAGTTGCTCGTTAGAACTAGAGTGTCATCAAATGCCTGCAGGTTGCCTTTGCCCTGATTAAGAAGAAGAATTCTCAAGAAGTGGAAAGCTTGGCTGAGTGAAAAGCCATTCTCCTGACCAGGTGCTGCACAGCAGAGTGGGGCCTGGATGATGGACATTCTTTAGAAAGTAGGTGTACTCCATACCTGCACCAAATATTTTCTTCTACATAACATTGTTTCAAATTAATGCACACTTAGTTGTTTTAATTTAGACTCTTATATGGCTAAAAAGATTATTATAATCCTGGTGTGGGTTTGGAGACATGCTAGTAAGTGGGCCTTGGTGTTTTATTGTGCTAACTGTGCATATGCTTTATCACATTCGCCATGTGCTAGGATTTGTATCATACATATGTGAATGTGCTTGTATCTAGCTGTGCACAAAAGTCCCTTTCCCAATCATGGGCCTCAAAGATGCACGAAGAGTCTCACCCTGAGTTAACAGTTGTAATGCTCCCACTTGTGCGCCAAGCCCCACATTGCTAATTAGAAATTAAAAGCCTGTGCTTTTCAGAAGGCTCATTTTATGCTGGTATGACACATTTATTAATACTCCATGCCATAATTTGTTAAGAGCTATTCCACAGCTCTTAATGGACCTTATGCTCTAATGCATTCACTGGTGGTGTTATAAACTGTATTTCCCCCTTGGGCAGTAAACCACAGTCCAATTTCAATTTTCTTTAACTCACTTACTTCACAACAATCTAATTTAAGACAGATTAAGTAAAATACTGTTGGACTTCATGGGCATCAAGTAATTGTTGCATAAGAAGTAGTCCTAGAAGAGTCTAAAGCTTGTTGTCCTTTTTCCTTGAAGGATCTGGTGTTGGAGCACAGGGTTCAGCAAGAAATGAATCTTTCTGGCTCTCTCTACTAGTTTAACAATGATGACAGAGGTTTAATCAGTCATGTGAATGGCTTAAAATTAAATTATGTATTTATTAAAAGTCAGCAAATCCCCAAACATGCCTATTCATTCATTCTGCCATATTTACTGTTCCCTGGAAAGCAGAGGATAAATAGGGAAGACAGTTCAGGGAGAAGCATTTTTAAAGTATTTCTGCAGGAGACTGCTTCCTGCTGCCCCCTGCTGACGTAAGTATGGTTATCAGGATAGTGTCGAGCATTTTTGTCTCAGGACTTGCCAGATTAACCTAAAAGAATAAGTAACTTAGGAGAATTCTACCAAGATGTAATGTGAAAGAATGAATATTAATAGGCTTTTGCCCTAAACTATGGTTTTCTGCTTTGTTGTACTTCATCCTGACTGTTCTGTACAATACCTAAATCAGAATCACAGCCATCAGCCAGAAAGCACAAGGGGGTACCCATCTGGCAATCCTCTTTCATTTTACAGATGAGGAAAATGAGATCCAGAGAGATGCAGTGGCTCCTCCAGGCCACCCAGCTAGGTAGACATAGATGAAGAATGACCCAAGCATTTCATATCATAAGCTAAGGGGTAATCTGCTGTTTCCCCAGACCAGGCAGGCACAGATCATGGGATCCTCTGCAGTCTTATTTAAGAATGTCTAAAGCTGGGATTTATGAATTTGCATTTTAAAAAAAAAATCACTCAGATGATTCCTATATAGTCTGTCTGGCCTTGGTCAGAACTGATCCTAGTGTAGCCCACAGACCATATCAGTTCTTCCATCTGTTTCCGTGTGACCTACTAAGCTGGTGGTTTTTACATTCCTGAACAGTTGGCCATGTGAAAAATTACATGAAATTTCCATGTCCATGAAGCACTGTTGGACACAGCCGTTCTTGTCTGTTTACACCTTGTCTTTGCAATTTGTGCACCACAGCGCTACCTGTGCAGAGCTGGATTGCTGCAGCAGAGCCTCAGTGGTCTACAAAGCCTGCAGCACTTGCCGCCTGCACATTTCTTCAGAAAGATTACTGACACTGAGTGTATTCTCCACATCACTAAGCTCCACAAGCATATTTTCTCTGTGCTAACAGGCAAATTCCTAAGCTTTGAGTACTTGTGCTGAGCTAAACACCATATGAATTTATGAAAAACTGCATAAGAGCTTATCGTGAATCTATTTTAATGACAAAAATACATTTTGTCATGATGGACGTGCTACTTACAGTATGGAGAATTTGCTTTCACTTCAGGGCATTTAATGTAAACCAGATGTTTATTTCTCTTTGAATTGAGAAAAGATGTGTTTTTAGTTGAATTCTGGGAGGCTAAAGCAAAGACATCACAAAATCAAGCCCAGTCTGGGTAATTTAGCACTGAGACCCTCCCTCAAAAAAAAGTGACAAGGGCCAGTGATATAACTCTGTGGCATGCATACCTACCTGGCAAGCACAAGCTCCTGAGTTCAATCCCCAGTACCAAAAAAAAAAAGAAAATTGAAAAGGGAGCTGAGGGCTCGGGAAATAGCTCAGCAATTTAAGTGCCTGCTTAGGACCTGAGTTTGATACCTGGAACCGCATGCCGTGACCCCCAGACGTGCTGTGTCACCTGAAACCGGGTGTGGTGGTACACCTGTGATTCTGTAATTTCAGTGCTGAGGAGGCTGAGACAGAAGGATCACTACAAGTCAGAATTGTATAGTGAAACCCTGTAATAAATGAAGAATTTTTTTTTTTTTTTAAGAAATGGGGCGTGGAAGATAGTTCAGTGGAATAAGTGCTTGCCTGGTAAGTGCAAGATCCTGAGTTCAATCCCAGATACTGCAAAAAGAAAAAGAGGGTGGGCTAAGGATATAGCTCAGTGCAAAAGCTCTGGGTTCAATCCCCAGTACCAGAGGGGGAGGATCTCTATACATGATATAGATATAGGATATAAATATTTAGAGATGATAAATTACTTTTATGTTAACTACTCACTACCTAAATTATGAAGTTTCAGTTTCATCTGTAAAAATTTCCCTAATAATGCCATTCTACTTGGAAAATCGGTTTTTTAATTCACTAAAAATCTGTGGTTTCCCTCACACCATCAGTCTCCACTTGGCACTCATCACTGTACTGATTTGGAGTTCTTCCTACTTCCTAATTTTTCTTCAAACAGGGTGTAATGGTTTCAATTACCTGATGTCTTCCTTCTCTTTTTCTCCTTTTCACTCACCTCAGACAATATAAGCATTTGTTCATTAACCAATCAGCATCTGCTTACTGAGTACCTGCTGGATACCAGGCCTTACTGTCGCTGATTCTGTGATAGGAAATACCCTCTGTAGTACCACTAGATCTGTATTTCCATCTTGGCTACACTAAGAGACAAGAGAAATGGAAGGTGAAGAGTATATTACTTTTTCAGGTCCTGTTGTTTGCCTTCTAAGGCAGGTAGACATTTTAATAAAGGTCTGGCCTGCTGGTCTTTAGGTTCTAGGACATGGGCCAGTGTTCTTTCATTATTGCTTAGCTTCTTTGTGTAATATACTCCAGGAATTCAAAGTTCCCATTCACCAGAGTATCCATCCCCCTCACTAGCTTCATTCTCTACCACATAGCCATGAAATTGCCTTTCTATCTAGCACAGTAAGGGCTATAGAGAGGCTCTGAGCTCAGCATGATACATTGTTCTTTGCTACGGTGACCTTTATAGGTGGTGTTGCTCTCCTGCGCTTTTGTAATATGTATAGAAGCTAATAATTCCTCCTTTAGCAGAATTCACAGGAATATTAAGAGGTTGGATGAGGAGGTTATTTCAAGGGCCTGGCATTTTCATAGAGAGGGTTGCTATAGAAACACAGAAGGGTACAAGTATTTCAGAGGGGTTTTGGGAAGTCTTTCCTATTTGTTTCTTTGAGAAGCCAAGAAGAACAACCATAGTTCTACTCTTGACATGTTTCAGACTAACTCTTCAGAGGAAGATCTGCTACTTCCTCTAGCTTCCAAGATTAGGCCTTTGCAGTATACCACCAAAACTGGAACACTGTAGTGCAGGGAGAATATTAGCACACACAGTATCAACACAGGGTGCTACAGTGGGCATGTCCACAGTACATGTAGCTCCACATGGCTCTGCTTTTCTACTGCAGGGAGCCTGGTGTGAGCGTGGCAGATTTAAAAGGAAAGAACCAAAAGAGAAAGAAGTACTTACAAAAATAAAATCTGCTGACAACTGTATATTGGGAGCTCATGGAGTGAACATTAATTTGGAACTGTGGAGGGAAGTACGTTCAAAGAGATTAAAACCTAGGTGTCATATGTGAGGGTAAAAACCAAGGGTATTAGTTGTGAATTTTTTAAAGATGATCTTAATCAGGTTAAGAAAACTAGCATTTATGCCTAGTTCATTAAGTTTAATTATTAAAGAATGTTGTGTACTATCAAATACTTTTTCAGTATGTTAAGATAGTTGTGTGGCTTTTCTCCTTTATTTTATTAATATGGCTTATTAAGTTGTAGTGCATAATCCCTTTTATATGTTACTGGATTTGGTTGCTGTGTTTTAGTCAAGGCTTTTTGTGTTCATAATCTCACAGAGCATTAGTGTGGAATTTTCTTTCTAGTGTGGTTATCTGCTTTTGTATCAAGGTAATACTGTTCTTATAGAATGAGTTTGGAAATGTTCCTTTGTGTTTTTTGGAAGAGTATGTGTTAATTCTTTAAACATTTGGTAGAATTCATTAGTGAAGCCATCTGGTCCTGGGCTTTTCCTTATGGGGGTTCATTTTTTTAATGCAAGATAGAGAAGAGTATTTATAGTAAAATCTCATTTGAGGAGAGACTTTTAAGGATGTATCTATATGCTTATATTTATACAGAAAAATTTTGGAAGGATACACAAAAAACTGGCAGCAAAGGTTATCACTGGGTAACTTAGTCTTATATTCTATTATTATAAGCACATATCACTCTAAATTAAAACAATAAAAATCATTTAAAATTACTTGCCTTGGCTATTTGCTCTTTGTATTTGCTTCTGACTTGGTCTCCTTAGAGGCCCCCAGTGTGTAGCCCTTGTATCTTTCTCCAGCATCATAGGCTGCTACACCTCCTGGCCTGTTTTTCAGCAAGATGGAATTCTTTGTCAACTCCCTGAAAACAGCCTGCAGCTACACACTGTTGTGCTCTTTTGCACATGCTATGCTGTTCCCTTTTTTGGTCATCCCTCCTTTACCTGCCCATTTTCTTTTGTCTTTCCTTTAAATCCCCTTCCAACTGTGAATTACTTTACTATGAATCTTTTCTCTTTCAGTTCACCACCCATGCTGCCTCATATATTATGTGTATTTTAGTTTTGAACTTTGTAGTTATCCTCCAAAGTAATTACCAATTCACATATATCTTCTGGAAAAGTACAGTTCTTCTCAGTTTTGTGTCCCTGGAGTTTAATATAATGCTTGACACAAAATAGATGCTCAAAAAGAATTGAATTGATGAGAGAAGGCATTTGGGGTAGTTTGAGTGATTTGAGCAAAGACCAGAGATATGCATCACTATTTCCTGTTCTGGGATCATGGACCAGTTTGTATAGGTAGGAAGATGTATGCTGAGAAATACAGTTGAGTGATTTTGGAAAGCCTGGAGTTAAAGGCTCTTAAAGCCAAATCAAGGGCTGGAGAGATGGCTCAGTCGAATAAGCACTTCCCTAGCAAGCACAAGGGCCTGAGTTCAATCCCCAGTTCCACAAAAAAAAAAAAAGGCAAATCAAGCAGACTTGGTAGGGAAATACTGATTAAATGAAACATCTCTGATTTCCTTCTATTCTAGTCTCTGCTTAATTCTTTTTCTAGTAGGCTTACCCTGACCATTCTTTTAAAATGTTCGCCTCTCCATTTGTCCTCTGCCTCAGCATTCTTTTCTTCTCTCATCTTTTTCCTTTTTCCATAACATGTACCACCTGCTGTGTACCACAGACTATATATTTTATACATAAAGTTTTGTATTTACTGCCTGTTTTCCATGTTGAAAGAAAAACTCCCCAGGCCAAGACTGCCTTTTTCACTGATAAGCACCTCCAACATGTGTGACACATAGTAGATCATCACTTGTTGAAGGATTAAATCCAAAAATAATGAACTTTACTGTCTTGTCCAGACCTGGCTTAGATGACTCAGGTACAGTTTGACTGCAAAACTGTTAAGATTGTGCCAGCTATTTCTAATGTAATCTGGAGCACAGCAGGGAATGGAGGTGAGGAAACAGGAAATATGTTGCCTTAAGATTTCTTCCTTAAAAAAAAGTTGGGAAGTAAAAATTTTAAGTACCTTTGAGTTTATTTCTTACCTAGAAAAATGTTTTATATGATGATTAATTCTTACGCTTTAATCATTTCTCTTTTTCTTTTTCCACAGACCTTTGTAGTATTAAACAGAGGGAAAACTCTCTTCAGATTTAGTGCCACGCCTGCCTTGTACATTTTAAGTCCTTTTAACCTGATAAGAAGAATAGCTATTAAAATTTTGATACATTCATATCCTTTTCTGCAAATGAGGAGTGAGTGCAGCAACTATGTGATTCTGTATGTTTCAATATTGGCAATTGAATTGTGTATTAAGTTTATCAGTAGTACAGTTGTTGATCTCAACAGTCAAGTTTAAGAGAGAGGTCCTGATGAACCCCAACCTGAACTCCAAGAAACTCTTTATCTTCAGATGCTGTTACTGGAGCCTGGAATTTTGTTGAGATCATTATGAGGGACAAATTGGGATGGTAACCTTTTATTGATGTCTTGACTTTTTAATAATTCCCACGGTGGACTGTTTATCTTATTAAGATCCAGAATTGGATTTTTTTTTTCTGAAAGCTACTTTTTGAGTTGCAAATTGTTGAATGAATACTTTAGAGCTCTGCCTTGAAGTTTTTTTTGATTTCTTGAGCAGTGAAGCTACAAAGTATCTGTGATAGTTAGCAGATGAAATAGCCTCCTTGATACCAAAGTTTAGATGCAGATTGCAGAATAGAAATGACTTTTTTCCCCTTTAAAATGAAAAATAACAATTTATTCATGTGGCCTTTTTATATCCTGTTCATATAAGAGACTATATATGACTTGTAAAAAATTATATGATGAACTAGGCAGATAGTGACTAAATTTGCATGATTGGTATTTAATATTACTTAGTCCTTGCTTCAAAGAGTATCATATCCTCCAAAGGGGATGAGAAAACCAGCAATTGCAACTTAGTGATTCACTTTAATAAACTTCTCCACTGGATCTCTAGGAATTTAGCAGCCTGATTTTGAAGTCTGTGCTTTACGCAGGCAGTAAAGTTCAGAACTCTGAAGGTTTGCAGGAAATAAATAATGTACATGCTTTAATAATTCAATCCTTTCTGTTGGAGTAGAGATGGAGTTTTTGTTTTCTTTCAGGAGGAGGGGTACCAAACATGTTATGGTCCCTTGAAGAAAAAATCCAGTGGTACACAATGAAAAAATCCAGTGAAAGACATGTTTTCTATTTTTAAAACTCCACAGGTAGAATACAGGGATACCATTAACAAAAATGAGTTAATAAATAAGAAATGGCCCGTCTTTGTTTTTAAGTGAGTTTAATAACCCTTGTTGACCCTACCACTGTTTAATTGTTCTCAGTAGACAAGAACAGAAGGCTCTGAGAAAGATCATGAATGGAATTGAAATGGCAGTAGAATGACCTGCTACCCACCAACACTGCTGAGCATGTTCAGAAGGATCACATGAGTTTGCCCCATCACCTACTTCTCAGGCACATGCAGGTGATGCTGGTTCCCCACACTGGGCACATTCAGTACATATCAGCTGGTGCCTCGTTCCCAAAAGACAATTTATCCCTCCAAAAAGACTACGGGGAAAAGCAAGCCATTAATTACAGTACATGTAGGTTTTTAAGGAACTACCTTTATGGAATAGTTAGCAGTAAGTAACTACTGAAGAATATGAATTTTTGTCATCTGATGAGCTTAGAGTCTGGTCATTTGTAATTATTTCTGGTTACTAATAAATATTTAGAAGCTTATTCTATAGGGGAGATGAAAAGTGGTAAGAACAGGAAATATCCTATGCAAAAGTAGTAGAACAGTGGCACCCTTTTTGAAGAATAGCTATCCCACACTATCCAACCACAGTTTTACTCTAATGGGGCTGTTTATAGTGTTTTTCTTTGCTGTTGTTGGTGAATAGTTTTCATTATCACTTTGCCTTTCCCTCCTTTTTCTGTGCTTTGTCTTTTTTCAGGCTGTTGATTTAGATCTCATGATATCAATGCAAAAAGTGTTTGTGTTCTGAGAGAGAGAAAAAGCCAGATTTCATATATTCCCCCTTGACTCTTCTCCACAGTATTTAGCATGATCATTATGTGCACTATTTTGACCAACTGTGTATTCATGACTTTTAGTAACCCTCCCGAGTGGTCGAAGAATGTGGAGTAAGTAGCTACTTATCTGTTACTTGTTTCAAGACTTTCTAGTAATTCAGTCTTGTGCTTTGCTATAATTTATCCATCAAGGAAAAAAAAGTAGTTATTGTCACTGTTTCACATAGAGGGCTGAAGATGCAAGTAGAATTTAGGAACTGTCTTTAGAAATCAATTCTACAGGGGCCCAAGAGATGGCTCAGTAGAATAAGTGCTTGCCTAAGGGCCTGAGTTCAATCCCTGGTTCCACAAAAAAAAAAAAAAAAAAAAAAAAAAAAAAAAATCAAGTCTAGAGAAAGCAGCTATATGCTAGAAAGTCCTAGCCTTTATCTCCAGCCTTTCTGGTGCTGATTCCTTTGTCCATGGCTAATCCCCATCCTGTGCACTCAGTTGTTCATCATATTGTCTTCTCCAATTGGTGTTTCTTTTTTGTTCCATTCCAAAGTTATAAGACCTCTGAGGGCCTCTTACCTACACCAAGAAGAGCATGAGGTATGGTAGATAACAATACACTCTTATTTCTCTGAAATACAGTTCGTGCCCCAGTGCAACATTCCACAGTTCTGGTGTGGGGATTTCAGTCAGTTTCATTCAAAGGCTTCCTTGCTCCCCTGGCTTAGACTTCCTGCATTGGCTGTGTACTTTCTGTTTGGTTTGTGTTAAATGAAGCCAGACCTCAGGCAAGTGTTATCTTAAATGTTCATTCAAAGTTTCTCTCTATTCTGGAATTGCCTCAAGCTATCCATTTCTTTAACAGGTACACATTCACAGGGATTTATACGTTTGAATCAGTAGTGAAAATCCTTGCAAGAGGTTTCTGCATAGATGGCTTTACCTTTTTACGGGATCCGTGGAACTGGTTAGATTTCAGTGTCATCATGATGGCGTAAGTTCCCCACTTACTTTCTTGGCATTCTGAGTGAGATAATAGGTGTGTGTGTGTGTGTGTGTGTGTGTGTGTATTACTCTGATGTGTTGGCATGACAGTGCTTGTAAGTGTTAGTTTGTGGATTCTGATTTAGGGCTTAATGAGACCTGGTTAGCTGTGAAGACCTTGCTTGTGAAGACCTCTTGTTTTTCAGGCAGTAACTGTGTGGCAGAAGGAAGGGAACAGAGGGAAAGCAGGGATGATTTCCCATGGATGGTCACTCATATTTTATTCCCCTTATGACAGTGATCAAGGTTTATTTCTCCAGAGGCTTGAAATTTTTAAGTATAAATCTTCAACTGAAATGTGTTGCCTGGGAATGTCTTATCATGTGCGATATAATGAGGCTACTAGGAGTCTCAGACCCAAGAGCACACATGAGAGTCAAAACATGAACAAGGTATCCAGACTTGCCTTTCCTAAAGAGTCACTAACCTGAAATTTCTGCTAGTAGAGACCATGTAACTCCACATAGATTTGCTGCCTGCTTCTGGTACATTATTTGTATTGTCTAAGCAGTGAAACAGTTTCTCTTTGGGAAACTTAGCTAATGAAAGAAGTGTTTTAACAAGCATTAGTGTTTTTATTTCATTAGGAAAGTGTTTTGCAATTTGGTGGTGTAAAGGGTGCAGTGTATGTTGTGTGTGTATGTGTGTATGCGCAGGTGTGTGCATGAGAATGTAAGAGTTTTTGCAAATGTGTGAATCTGAGCATCAGGTAAAAAGAAATATTACCACTGTAAAATGTGAACTGACACTACACATTAAGTATTTAAAGGTGGAGCTTTGACTTTCTGGTGTATGAAAGCAATTGTAGCTCTCAGCATCATGAAATATGCATTGGTGACCTTTGAAAATCTAAGTGTCCTTGTTAGACCCAGAGCTGGTGATATAATGGGCACTTAATACATATTTGCTCTGATCTCATGATCTGGATTTTCCTGAGCCCTGTTCTTTCTGTCACAGGATAAAACTTTTAAGACTACAGACATGCATACATCTCTTGGATTAGACATATATACAGCCATTTAGGCACTTTTGCCCTTGGCAACTAGAGAGATACTTTAAAGTAGGTTTTTTTTTTTTTCCATGGGTCTCCTGCTGTAGAAACTTCCCCCTTTTCCTTAAATGGTTCAAAAAACTTGAATACATAAGCCTTTTATTCTTTCTGGCTTTTTTTTTTTTAACTAAAAAACAATGTAAAAGGAGTAATAGTAAAGTCATTCTGAGTGGGCTCAGCATATCATTATGATGAATAAGAGAGCAAATTCTAGAACCTCCTGGTTGTACCAGTTCTTTTTAATACCTTGTGAATGCTCCTTGTCCAATTATTTAAAAGATGTTTTTTAAATGTTTATATTTTGAAATTTTCCTTTTTCAGGGAACAAATGAAATTATAGCTTGTGTATAAGACCCTTTCTTCCCCCCCCATCCTCAAACCCTCGCCCAGTGGTACCATTACAAGTTAACTTTGGTTTGATTCTGCAGGTATATAACAGAGTTTGTAAACCTAGGCAATGTTTCAGCTCTACGCACTTTCAGGGTACTGAGGGCTTTGAAAACTATTTCAGTAATCCCAGGTAAGATGGCCCGGGGTTGGTGTTAGGTGTTGGGTTAGGGCCCTGATGTGACGTATTGTACTTTTTGTTTTGTTGTGGTTTTGTTTTCTCCTTTGGTGTTTGTGTTTGTGTCTGTGTTTGTCATTTGTGTTTGTGTGTGACCTCCCTTACTACAGATATGTGACAGAGTTTGTGGACCTGGGCAATGTCTCAGCGCTGAGAACATTCAGGGTTCTCCGAGCTTTGAAAACTATCTCTGTAATTCCAGGTGAGAAAATGTGTGCACAAGAACGACTGCCGCATCTCCTCTTTCCCTCCATTCATTTTGTCTACCACATTCGAAACTGGTGCCAGCACAGTTGATATGGCCTTGCATTCTGCATGCTTTTCCTTAGAGACATTTTCTGGAATGGCCCTTTGGTCCTGAGGCAGTTCTCTGACTGTGCTTGCCAGGCATGCAGCCCCCATTCCATTCATGCTTTTGAAAAGGCATGTGCTTAAGAATCCCTTGGATCTTATAATATCTGAAAAAACAATCATCACAGAGCTAGCTGTCTCTTTGTGTATAAGTCATTTAAATCCTGGCCTCATGGAATTACAGTAAACTTTCCCCATCATCCCATTGCTTGTGGTTTGTAGGCTTCCTATAGCATGGTTTACTGATGGAATGTTGTTCAAAGAGTTTTATTATTACTGTACTAATGGAATTATTTAATCACAGATGAGACCCACCCAATTAACTTCTCCAGAATTATAGACAAATTTAAGATCCTTAGAGTTAGTGAACTAACTAGTAAATCACTATTTGTCATGCTTTGCTACTGTTTGCTTTACTAGAATGAGAACCAGTATACATCTACTGTACATATATTCAGGTATCATTCTCAAACATAAGTCCCAAAGAAAGCATGTGCAGGTGCTGTTTTAAAAAAAATCAAAGGTAAGATAAGATACAACTGGGACCGGGGAGATAGCTTATGGTCTAAGCACCTGCCTGGCAAGCGCAAAGACCTGGGATCAATTCCTAGTACTGAATACTGTGCCAGCCCATGCCAAGCCAACCACTGAAACTGGATGTGGTGGCGCATGCCTGTAATTCCAGCACTGGGTAAGCTGAGACAGGAGAGTCACTATGAGTCCAAGCTGTGTAGTGAGACCCTGTACCACATAAATACATAAATAAATTATTTTTTAAAAATAAAATATAGCTAAGTAAAGATAGACAAACAAAAAGTACAGAAAATTAAGGAAAAAGGGAATCAGAGGTGGGGTGAGAGGTAGGGGACTGATGATCTCTTTAAATTTTTTGCCCTTTTCTTTTTGACTCCGTGAGCTATTTCAGTGGTTCTTAATCTTTTGAAGATTTGGATCCCTTTAAGACTCAGGTTCACAGACTTCCCTTAAGTTCATCATGAACCCCATTGCAACTGAATAGTACTTTTTTTTCTGAACAGCCTTGAAATCTGGAAGGAAAGACATTCGGTCAATCTTGCAAGCCTAAAATAGACTAGCAGTAACTTGGCAGAAGTCAAGAGATTAATGCTTTTTGAGCTTTAGTTGTGGTCAGGGTTTTTAAGGAAATCTCCCTAGAAGCCAGTCTTTCTGCAACAATTCTGTATAGTTAGGGACTTAGAGAACAGAGGTATCCTATTCTGATCACATGACTCACCCCTCGTGACTGACTCAAAAATATTTCTGTTTTCTCCTTTTAAAAATTATCTGAATTTCAGATAGTGAGAGATGAAGCACAGAGGCAGAGTCCTGGGGACAGCTGGCTTGGAATGTAGTTTACACAGCACCTCAGGGAAGGTAAACCCTTAGGCAGCCCTTGTCTAATTTCCTGAGGCAGCTGGAATGCAACACTCTACTTCCGTTTTTCTTTTGGTCTCATTCCTACCCTAGTCCCTTTTAAATATGATCCCATGTTTTCTGCTCACTTCCCCCAGAGTACTCCACAAGGCATCTGTCTCTTTATGTACTTGTGATCTCAAAACTTCTCTTCCAGAATTAAATTGGAAAGCTGCATTCTGTTCACTAACTGGGGCAGCAGATGCTATCTCTAGTCTAGCTCATCATTTCTGTCTTTTTCTCTGCTGTCTGATTAACTGTTGACCAGGGCATTTCTGCAGAGTAACTCTTGACTGGTGTCACATTACTTAATACTGTAGTGACATACATATGTAAAAAACTATATAGTGCCTGTAACACGATGCCTGGCTCATAGCAGTGCTCCATAAATGATTGTAGTAGTAACAGTTATTATAACAAAGAAGAAACCTAAGCTGAAAGAAAGGGTTTGTATCAAGATTTAGATATCAGCTTCACAGTTTGAAATAGATCCCTAGGTTCCTCTTTCAAGAAGCACCCCCAGTTGAGCTGGCTGTGGGAAGCCAACTGAGATGAAAAATAACTTTTGGATAGTAAAACCAATATTAGATCACTGTCAGTAAAAGGTATGCATCTTTTTAAATTAAAGTGTGTCTTTGGATTCTAGTCCTTTTGCTCTCCATTCTACCTTTTAGACCTAGTAAGAGAAATCCAGTAATTGACATCTCTCTTACACAGAGACTTCTGTCAGCCCGCGGAAAATTCTGAATTTGGTTATCATGGTTTTTCCTACATATGGCTGTTGTCCTACCTACAGTTGCCCAGGTTTCCTCCCAAGGTGGGGCCACCAGTATAAGCCAGTGGATCTGGGCCTCTCTCTTCCTTGAAAATCACAGTCATTTTGATACCAATGTTGTAGAGCTGGGATACAATGCTCTTAGTAAAACACAAAACCATATTACTTTGTACACCAAGTTTTCCTGTGGGTCATGCCCATGAAATTGTTTACTCTCTTTGCCTTGTCCTGTTCTGTTTGATAATAGGCCTTTGCAAAAGCTGCAAGTCCAGAATAGAAGAGAGTGACCATGGAGCTAACATAGAACCTATACTGTTTCACAAAACTCTCCAACTCTTCGGCTCTTTTCATGAGAATTTATTCTTTCGTAGAATATTCACTGCATCTCCCCTGGACTGATGCTGTCCTTTCTTACATGTGATAGATCTCTTGAATGTATCTGAACTGCCAGGACTCCATAATACTAGAAAGTAAGCAGTTTCAGTTAGCTCCAGCCTTTTGTATAAGAAATGCTTTCCTTTAGCTTATGAAGCTCAGAAAAGATCAGACTCGCATTCTGACCTATTTTAAGTGCTAGTTTACTTTTCTGTTGGGTATTGTATTTATCTGCTTTCATTTCTATTATTTTTACTCCTAACCAGTAGATCAGGTAGGAAGCAGGCAAAATGATGGACTGTTCTCTTTCACATCTTGGTATTATGTTACAAAGAAAGCATTTTCTTTAAATGTGTGTGTTGTAAATGTAGCAATATCTACTGCATAGTGAAGGGAGATACAAAAAGGATTTTAAGAACTTATTCAAACACATTGCTTTTATACTTCTCCTTCTACATTGCTCTTTGAAAAGACAACTAAAATTTAACAGAGGCCCTCAGTAGAAGTACACTAAAGATTCATGGGAGCCCACTCTTGAGAGCCAAGAGTTTTGGGTCCCCTTTATGATATGAATCTGGTTTCCAGTAAATAAGTGTACAACTCCCAAATCTTCTCCAGATTATTCCATATCGGAAGAACCTTCAGGCACATCTTTGTAAGGAACACATTTGCAGCAGGAAAACTGACAAGGCCCTACTTCTTCTTCAGGGTTGTCTGGGCCCAGCCAGACTCTGGGAATGGGCGATGTTTTCCTAAGCTGAGAACTGCTTATGACTGCTACTGAGGCCTATAGTAGTATTAACTTTGTGGGAGAATTAGCTCACGTTGCTTCAGACCATTTAAATTTCTCAACCTGAGCTACAGACAGAATTAACATTTATCAAATGTGAATTAATATTTATCTGGCCATCACAGCAGTAGAAGACCTTCATCTCAATACAGCTGATTTCTCTGGATATAGCCTATAAGTTGGCTTTGTTCATTTGTTAAAGGGGTTGCCTTTGGACATAGAATAGAGTAGAATCCTATAGCAATAGCTTCACGTGTTGCTCAAAATTCTAGAAGTACCTGACTTCTTGTCTGGTTGTTTATTTTTCTGTAGATTGGGTCCAGCTATCTTTTGGGGGTCTATAGTAAATATATTAACATCTTGTCAGATGCATACCATTGCTATTTATGTTAGCTCCTTCTAAGAGTTCTCGCTGTCCAATTTGCCCCCACGTGGCTTCTGTTGCACACTCTGTTGTGTAGGAGTCATTTGAAGGAGCATTCTGCTCTGTTTTGGATAATCAGTTTTCAGTCAGTGTATCTTGCTTGTTCTGGCATGTAGTGTTGTGAGCCAATAGAAGCAGCAAGACAGCTTTTCAGCCCAGCCAGAACAGTGGCATTCTCCATTCTTGCTTGCATCAGGTCAGGAATTGCACCAGCAACTTCTTGCCTCTGCTGACCTGTGCTGGAGGCAGAAACACTTTCGCTGGGATCTGTTTAATATATTGGTTAGTCGCTGCTGGTATGACTGTAGAATTTGAGGTCAGGAAAGGCTCTGATGGCATCGTCTTCATATGTTGGCATTGATGTCTCTGCAAGTATGATAATTCTCAGTTATCCTAACAGAAGGAGAAAGAGTCTTGGCTTGAGCCATTGTATAATTCAATAACTGTTTGTATTTAATTTTGCTGTGTAATTGTGTGCCTTCCTTCACCAACAGATAATAAGCCACATCATCTTTCTTTTTTCTGTGCCTTCTAATTTTCCCATGGATCTGGATAAGAATCTTGGAGAGTAAGGTTTTTAGATGGCTGTAGTTAATGTTACTTAGTGATTATTCTTATTTAAATAAGATTTATTTCTCTGAGCCTCTGTGAAGTACTAGCAGCTGAATATCATTTCTAACTAAGTTCCTACTTCAGACATTATGAAAAGTAATCAAACTCTTTTTTTTTTTTTTTGGCAGAACCAGGGATTGAACTCAGGCCCTTGCTCTTGCCAGGGAAGCACTTATTCCACTGAGCCATCTCCCCGGCCCCCTGTAATCAAACTCTTACCAACAAGATATCCTAAGTCTCAGACTTCAAAACACTTGAATTTTTTTGTAGCTTTTGGACTCATCTGCCCAGGTTTCTTCAACATTGATATCCAGCTTATAGAGAAGAGATGTTCAGCCAGCTGTTGGGAACCTTCTGGTCACTTCAGGAAGTGATGAATGTCATGCCATGCATGGTAGATACTAGCTGAGCATCTCTGTGTGCAAATGAAACAGCACAGGCATTAATTCATGGAACCCAAGGACTGGAACAGCTTCTCTAGGCCAGCAGAATCCTAAATGTTGAGCCAGAAAGCACCAGGGACCAGGACATACTTTGTCTGTATCGCTTTTCTCTACATGGGTTTATTTTCACTTTCCCTCTGTTGTGTACCAAATTTCTTTACTTCTCAGACATATCTTAATATGATGACAGAATATGGCTGCAACAGTTGTGCATTACCATGCCTCCTCTTGAAAAGACTACTCAGCTGTCTCTTCTTCTGTTTCACATTCCTATAGGAGAGGATTTGGATGTCCACCCCAACACCTGTAATTGCTAAGACATTGTCTCATACAACAAAGCTACAGAATACTGGAGCTCATGGCCTAGAGTTTCTTGTTATGTGTGCTTGGAACTGTCCAGAGCTCCCACCCAGGAAAATCAGATCAGATCCATGCTAAAATTGTTTGCTTTCCAGTTACTTATCTATGACAAACTTATCTGTTTACTGTTTTGTAGTTTTTATACTTCAGTTAAAATAGCAACAGAAGAAACCTGAAATGATAAGTGATTGTCTTAATCCTTCAAGAAAGCTGATTGTATATTCTTCATAGAGAAGTTCAGGAAAAGAAGCTTTTCAACCCTTCTTTGGTGAATCTCCAAGTATTTCTTTTTAAATCACTGACTTTGAAAACAGTAGACCTGCATAATGTTAAAAGTGGATTATTGACCCAATGAAGACCCCGATGCATTGTATTTTGATCCAGTCAAAATATAGTAAGAACTTTTATGTGTCTCAACATTGGTATGGAAACACATCCCATGACCCTGGACACTATACTTCTTGGTTCTTGGCTTCTTTCTGTGGTTTACCACCAACACCTTAACCATGCCATTATGCAATGATTTCCCAAGGACTTAGGTTTAAAACACAGTTTGAAGTTCCAGCTACTTTAGTCCAATAAGTAAACATCTCTACCTCATTCTTAAAGATCTGTAAAGGGGATTCTTCAGCTTCTCTTTCACTGTCCATTCCTTGTAGTGCTGCAAGTTTATCCACATTCTATAGGTGAGAAAACAAGATTTTGAGAGGTGACTTTGAAATAGTTCTGAAATCCTGTGATCATGATTGTACCAGGATCTTTTTGATTACCTGGTTGGTGCTTTTTCTGCACAGCCCTGGGAAAAAAAAGCAAATCAGACTAGAAATGCCTCGTTTTCTTCCCCCAGGCAAAGCCCTCCTAATCCCTGTGTTGGCCACAGTCCCCAGGGAAGGACACTGCAGGAAAGTGCAGGATTCCTTTTCTTCTACAGTGTTGCAGCTCTCAATCTTTGCACTTTGCTTTAATTCTCCTTAGATCCTTTTCAGAATGCAGTAATAAGAGCTTCCCTGGCAAGCCCAAGGGCCTGAGTTCTAATCCCTGGTTCCACCAAAAAACAACAAAAAAAAATCAAACCTCTGGAAGGGAGCCAGGGAAATGGCTCAGTGGAATAAGAGCTTCCCTGGCAAGCCCAAGGGCCTGAGTTCTAATCCCTGGTTCCACCAAAAAACAACAGAATGCAGTAATAAGAGAGAAATTTCTCACTTATTTTTATGGGATCCATTCCTGCTGTTAGACTCAGAAAATTCTGTTAAACTTAACTTTGAAAATTCTAGGTGGTTACTTGCAAAATACAGGAAAGATCAGCCATGTCTATACCACTCTGTAGGTCAACATTTATGTGAGGTTAGCCACAAGCAGTGGTGTCATTATCCCAACCAGGTTTCTTTGAGAAGTACAATTTATGTATAATCATGATCATTTCCAAGTTACATGCCAGCCATTGTACTAGATATTTTTTTATAGTCATTCTCTTATTTAAACCTCACAACAACTCATTGAGATTGGTACTGTAAATCTTTTTATGTAGATGAGTAAACTGAGGTTCATACATACAATACTGGTTAATATTTGTTATTTATTAAGCACCACATACTTTGTTAACTACTCATCAGTCCAATTATTTAAATACACGATCAAATACTATATTTTAAAAATTAATTCTTATAAGATAATATGACAGGAAATATGAAAACAACAATTTTATCAAATTTCTGCAGTTCAAGAATCATCTGGTTGATATGATACCCTGGTGATGTTCAGGATAATCAGCACATACAAATTCACTAGCCAAGTAACACTCAGGGTAAACTGTCCAATGTGTTATATGACATTCAACATTTGACATTTAGGGGCTGGGGAGATGGCTCAGTGGAATAAGCACTTCCTTGGCAAGCTCAAGGGCCTGAGTTCAATCCCCGGTTCCACAAAAAAATAAATAAATAAATAAATAAAAAATTGACATTTAACCATCACAATGCTCCTATGATATTCAGCTGTAATCATCTCCATTTTAGTTCTTTATTTGTGCTAGGGATTGAACCCCAGGGCCTTGTATTTCGCAAGTCATAAAAGTTAAGATTGTTGATATCTGCCTGACCACACTTCAAAGCCAAGATTAGGATTCTTGTAAATGTCTTATTGCCTTCAAAAGGGCATCAAAGATGAGACCGAGACCCTTCTTAAGGCCCGTGTGTCTGCCTTTTACTCCTCCTGGCCCTGTAGCTACCAGAAGGGTCAGTGTTTTTATTGGTCATGTATTACAGTAGCCTAGTTTTAAGAAAACCTAGGAAATTTGTGTGTAAACTCATTCAAACAGTGTGAGTATACAACTCTATTCTTCTGTGTAATCCTATCACTGACTTTTTTATGAAATCTGCCTTCTTCTGAGTCACATTTGAACCTGAAGTCAAAATGTGTTATGATTTTGTTTTAATCTAGGAGAGAAAAAAGTCATTGTGCAAGCAAACTATACATGTGATACAGATAAGGTGTATTTTTAAATAGGCACACTCTTAAGTAGTGGACTGATAATAATTAACATTTTCAACATTTTGGTATTTCTAGAACTTTTGGAAAATTATTGTACCTTCTCCCTTTTCTTTTTTTCTTTCTCTTTTTTTTTTTTTTTTTTTTTTTTTTTTTTTTTTTTTTTGGTGGAACCAGGGATTGAACTTTTAAACCCTTGCACTTACCAGGGAAGCACTTATTCTACTGAGCCATCTCCCTGGCCCTCTGTTCCCTTTCTACTAGCTTTTAAACTTCCTGTTGGTTTCCTTTCCAAACTTGAAGCCTCCTTAATCCTTCATTTTTCCAGTTGTTTTTTTAAACAACAGTTTACTGTGGGCTCAGCATTATAGATTTGGAGCAAGACAGATATGAAAACTTAATTATAACTATGATCAATACTGTGGAGGAAAATACAACATTCTACTACAATGATAACATCAGTAGGGAAGGAAAAAGAGTTCGAGAAGCAGGGAAACAGCTAGAGAAAGTGATCATTCTGCTGAGATTCAAATGATGAAAAATTAGTGCTGGGTGGAAGAGAGCATCCAGGCAGAGTAGGGTTGAAGGTATGAAGCTCTGAGGAGTGAGAGTCTGGGTCACTGTGGGAAGATAGGAAAGCTCATCCAGGGAAAAGGAGCCCAAAATTGGTAGAAGAAGCTTTTTAAGAATTATGACAAAAGGGACCAGGGAGATGGCTCAGTAGAAAAAGTGCTTCTCTGGCAAGCACAAAGGCCTGAGTTCAATCACCAGTTCACCAAAAAAAAAAATTGTGACAAAAATTAAATACCTGTGAAAACTGGTCATTTTGCAGACCCGTTGTTACTCTCAACACAACTGTATTTTGGGGGTTGTACTGTGCGGAGGAGTAGCTGAAGCCAAGAGGAAGGGTGGGGAAGGTGAAGGGGAACTTCTAAGTGACTCTGGATCCGGGGGTCTATCTCCTCAGGCCTGAAGACAATTGTGGGTGCCCTCATTCAGTCTGTGAAGAAGCTGTCAGATGTGATGATCCTGACAGTATTCTGCTTGAGTGTTTTCGCCCTGATTGGACTGCAGCTGTTTATGGGGAACCTTCGAAACAAGTGTGTGGTGTGGCCTATAAACTTCAACGAGAGCTATCTTGAAAATGGCACCAAAGGCTTTGACTGGGAAGAGTATATCAACAATAAAAGTAGGTGGCTCCTCCGTGCAAGAGGAAAAGCCTGTCCCTTTTTTATATGGTCAGAAGCTATCACAGGGTTTAAAAAGTAGTTGGGCACAGGAAGGAAATGGCAGTGCTACCATAAGTAGCCTTCTAGTCATTCTCTCTCCTGTCTTTCTCCTCAAGGTGGGATCGTGTTCAGAAGCTGTTAAATATCAGCCTTCTCTCCATTTCTCTCTGTTTCACTCCTTTGAAACATTATAGCTTCTTCACTTATGCCCTTATTGCTTTAAAATTTAGGGTTGGAATGTTTTTTAAAAAAACTGTTCTTTCCCTCACTGGATTACTAAGGATGTTTAAACACTTGGTCAGAAATGTGCACATGGAACCTAACTTTCTTTATTCTAGTAGACCTTAGTAATATATTTGGTTTACGGTGTCAGACAGTCTCTAAGGCACCATTTGATTCTGCTATAATTAGGGAGTTTCAATAATTTCATTTGAGGAGCGAAAGCACATTGGTCTTGGCATTAAGGAATATTTGGTATAATGGTATTTCTATAGATGAATGAAAAAGTTAGCAATATCATGACTAGTCATTCTTAAGAAATAAAGTCAGTTAAGTAACCATAAATGCTGCAAAGGAGATTCCAGGGATTAAAATCCTGCTAGTTTAAAATAAGTCAAGATAACTTGCCACCAGTAAGGAGTTCTAGAACATCTTGATAAAAATAAGTTTTAAGAATAGAACACAAGCCGGGCA